>CABHPQ010000564.1:26469-57731 GCA_902168405.1 Peromyscus aztecus | reverse complement strand
AGGAGGATCTTTGTGAGTTCGAGGCCAGCCTGGTCTACAGAGCGAGATCCAGGAAAGGCGCAAAGCTACACAGAGAAACCCTGTCTCGAAAAACAAAAACAAAAACAAAAAAAAAAAAAAAGAGGACCTTTCCTTACTGCTCATGTCCCTTCCCACAATGCATCTGAATTTAAGCCCGTGTCTGCTCAATTGTGCATAGACATAGCCTATAAATAGGGAATTGTTTTTAAAAGGTCACACGGGGACATGGTTTTCCTTTTTGGGCATGCACCCTGTCTCAGTTACTGTTCTTTGCTGTGAGAAGACACCACAAACAAGGCAACTTATAAAACAAAGCATTAAATGTGGAGGCTTGCTTACTGTTTTAGAGGACTGGTCCATGAGTATCCCAGTGGAGAGCACAGTGACAGGGAGGCATGCCATTGGAGCAGTACCAAGAGCTCACATACGATCCCCAAGTAGCAGGCAGAGAGAGGGCGAGGCAGCCTGGTGTGGACTTTTGAAACCTCAAAGCCCACCCCAGCGACACACCTCTTCCAACAAGGCCACATCTTTTAACTCTTCTCAAACAGCTCCACCCACTGGCAACCAATAATTCAAATACACGAGCCTGTGGGCCATTCTCATTCAAACCACCACATACCCCAAACCAGAACCCTGCCAACGGGACAGAATCCCGGAGGGGCCACCAGAACCCTGCCAACGGGACAGAATCCCGGAGGGGCCACCAGAACCCTGCCAACAGGACAGAATCCCAGAGGGGCCACCAGAACCCTGCCAACGGGACAGAATCCTGGAGGGGCCACCAGAACCCGACAGATGTGAGGTTGGAGAGAGAAAAGGGACCATGAGGGTGGGGAGAGTCACAGCTGTAGATGGGCAGGACCTGAGCGGCTCTGAGCGGCAGAAGGTAAACAGGGGGGTTCATAACGGCGGAACAGGCACAGACGCTCTGCCACCTGAGGCAGTGTAAGTTGGGGCAGCAGGAGAATCCACGGCATCCCATTTTTCAGAGGGCAAAGCTGAGGTCTAGAGAACAGGGCTTGTCCCCAGTGTAATTTGGGGACTAACTTAAAGCTCTAGGGTAGCTGGGGTCTAGAAGGGAAGTAAGGCTCCTCTCCTCCAGGCAGCAAGTCCTAGCTCTGGCCATGGCCTTTGCCCTAGTTGATGCTTTTGCTTAACAAGGGACCAGAGAAATGTGGCCTTCGATGTCCCGCAACCAAGCACACCTGTCTCTCTGCCACTGTATTGGGAGCAGGGCAGCAGGGAGAGGCAGGCTTGGGCAGGGCAGCTGGGAGTGAAGAGGCCTCAGGAGGTGGTCCACCTCCCCTTCAGGCAAGACCCAGCTCAGAGCCAGAGGGTGAAATGTCGGAAGTGGACTCCTGCCCTCCCTCAGTAGGGCCGTCCTTGTGATTCACATGACTTAATTCTGGGGAGAAGATGGTACTATAGAGGTAGAAACTGAGGCTCAGGGAGTCTCCAGGGGGCTTGCTCAAGGTTATAAGCAAGCAAAAGCAGTTGGTTCAGAGCTCCGCCTAGCTGCCCCTTCCTTCTCTTTCCTAGGCTGGAGGAGGGGCCATACCTCTTTTAGAGCTAGATGAGGGAGCTTTCTGGAAGCACTACTTGGCCAGGGAAGGACAAAAGGACAAACCACAGGGGCTGGGCTGATAAGCCCTTTTTTGGCAGTGTGAGAATGTAGATAACCTTACACATACTTCAAACTCAGACAGTCCCCTATCCTGTGTATGGCCTCTTTCTACCCTCCTCCACCCAACATGTATCTAAAGCCCCTCTGGCTCCACACCGGGCTGGCGGACCCCCTTCTTCAGCTTGCAGCAGCAGCGGTTGTCCTGGCAGAGCTAGGCCTGCCAAATTATATGCAGGGGACTTCAGTAGCCGCTGACACTCACACGGCCTGGCATTGGCTGGAATTGGCATTGCCAGGTTCCTCTTTTGTTGTTGAGCGTGTTCCTATATCGCACCTTCTTGGGGTGGTGGTGGTAAGGGCACAACCAGAGAGACCTTCCTGAGAATCGAGGCTACCCTAAGTAGCTTTGGCAAGGTGTAAGTTGCTTGTGTGAAGTTGATCACGATGCAACCCCAGCCCCCACACCCGGTTAAAACGAACAAAACCACCGAAAACATCCTCCCAACCGTTGCCCAAGTTCCTAGAGTGGGAGGCACCAAGTGGGTTATTAGTTGGGGACTGCAAACCTGCCACAGGCACATTAAACCTGGACAGCTGCCTTCTTCAGCGCATGCGCTCTTGTTTACACGTGTTGCAGTTTGTAAATTCTGTGGGCGAACCCGACCACCAGCTTGCCTCTGTCCACAGTCACAGCCACTGTCACTCTTACCTGTTTCGTACCGATGTCATCCGAATGCTCTATCAATGGTGGTGCTGAAGCAGGAGCCCGAAAAAATCAATAACTCCGGGAAGGAAGCGAGATGCTACCAGACGCTGGAACCGCGCTGCTAATTTCCAGCAGAGTCTCAGTGAAATATTAGTGACAATGTCAGGAAAAAGAAAAAGTGGCCTCAGAGCAGAACATACCAGGAGCGGATTTATGCGGGGTGGTTTTCCACTTGCAAGCGTGCATTTTGCAAGATGCAGCTGCCCTGTGCTCAGGCAGGGTGGAGGATGAAGGCTTTCAGGTACCTTAGGGCAGGCAATTAAAAATGTTTTATTTCTGTGCGTGCCATGTGTGTGCGAGTGTTTGTAGAGGCCAGAAGAGGGCGTCGGATCCCTTGGAGCTGGAGCAGGCCATTGTGGGTGAGCAGCCCAATGTAGATGCTGAGAACCGAATTTGGGTCTTTTGCAAGAAACAAGCGCTCATAACCACCAGAGTATCTCTCCAGTTCCAGGCCAGACAATTTTACCTTTTGTGAGGCTGGGTCTTAGAGGTTGCATCAATAAAATAAGAGTCAGACTGGCTTGTCCCCGTCAGGGAACTTTGTAGAGACAGATACCATATCACAGTTCGGTGTCTTCTGATGTTAAGCTTAATTTTTTCAGGGGCTGGTCATTCAAACCAGGTAGGATGATTATTGGGAGACAAGGTCCTTCCTTCTCCACCACGTCCCACAGAGATGTGCTCTAGGGACAGCCTGGTAGTGGACCGGCTAGAGGAGGTGGAAAGGTTACCCTTGGGCACTAGAGAAAGCAGTCGTCATGGTCCCAGTGCCACTGGAGGGCAGCACTAGCACAGAGCTGAGGCCGTGTGCAGAGCCAGGGGAGCTTGCCTGGGCCTTGGGTCCCACCAGGCATCAGGCTTGAGGCCATACAAGCATAAGGAAGACAATCAGGGTGTGGCTTCCTTAAGGCCCCATCATCCGGAAGGAGACTAAACAACAGGCCAAACAGATTTTGAAACAATGTGGCAGTTTCAAAACTGCAAGAAGTATTAGCAGAGAGGGTCAGGGAGGCTTGTTGGATGTGCATGGGTGCAAGTGTGTGTGTATGTGTGTGTGTGTGTGTGTGTGTGTGTAGTGCTGGTGAGATGAGACCTGGATTGGGAGAGCAGCCGGTGATCTGAATAGACACATGTGGATGCGGAAAGTGGGTTTGCAGAGGAACTGGGGAGGTCTGACATGAAGAGACAGGGAACAGAGAAGCCATGTAACTCACTCATGGTCACAGAATCAGTGACTTGGGGACCGTGTCTGATGAACCTGAGAACTCATGTTTCATAATCTCAGCTTCTTTTATTTCTCCCCTCTAAACAGGATGGTGACTACAGGATCGGCCCGGCTCTCCATTTCAGGCCATAATATCCTGTATGAAATAGGGATCGCGGGGTAGGAGCTAGAATACACTCCCCCTCCCCCAAGTTTTCTCACTTTTGAAAGGGCAGGGAGTCTTCACAAGCAAGTCTTGGCTCTTTGTTGTGAACCGATTAGGGCCTCGGGACTTCTAGAGCAGGAGCGCAGTCTAGTGGACAGTTGTGGAGTCACAGCTATAAAGGATGTTGTGGGGCTGAGCCTGGAGGCCGGAGGATTGGTTTGAAGATGTCACCAGTGATCATGTATGTGTATGAGTGTGTGCTTTGTTTGTGCATGCATCTGATCATGTATGTTGGTCTCTGTGAGTGGCTATCTCTGTATATATCTGTGTGTACGTCTGCTTTGGAGTGCATGTTGCGGTCGGTCACTTTCCCTGAAGCCTACTTTCTCTAGTTTATAGGCATGTGCTCATACATGTTGCTGTGGGACTGTGCCTGTGACTGTGTGTTCTAATGTATGTGTGTGTGTGAGTGAAGTGCACATGTCCAGGAAGGTGTGTGCTTCAGCAACTGGGATGGCAAGTTGATAAGTGAGAGACTCTCAGTCACCAAGGCTCTCCCATTCCTCTGGAAGCTGACTTCCTTTGCCCCTCACCTCCACCCATCTCCCTTTCCTGGGGTCCCCACTGCACCACTTCACTAACGGTATAGGTCAAAGTTAATTTAAAAGTCAAAGATCACATTCAGAAATGGATCCTTCTTTCTCCACATCCAGATAACTGCAAATTTCTCTCTCCCAAGTGGGCTAACAGCCACTGCCCTTTGTACAATGGTCTCCCAAGGACAGAGACCCGGAATTGTGGCCCCCTGAGGGTGGAGTATGAAAACAGGGACAGTCACTAGGACATGGCATTGTCCACAGCAGGCTCTGAAGTCACCTCCACACTGTCCTCTCGTCTAGCTCACAGGCTGGGCATGACTTACTCTCCTGTTTTATAGCTGGGGACACAGAGGCTCAGACAGGAGCCCCTGGAGACAGTGAGGCAACACACAAGCCATTTCCCTAACAACCTGAAGGTAGGGAGGGTTTGTTTCTCTTTAAAAGGCGGTGATATCAGCCTTTAGCAGCACCGACCACTGCCCAGCACAGTGTAGCCAAGATGCGATTTCCTTTTTAATTCTTCTGCGTGACTTTACCTTACTTTGCACCTGCTCTGCAGGCTACAGGCTGCTCAGGGCTTTCTGCAGATACTGAATCAGCTGTCCCCTCCCCTTGGAGCTCCAGAGTCCTCTCCTAAAAACATTCTTTTTAGAGCCCTGGGGGAGATCAGCTGCTATTTGTCTCCCAGATGTGGGATGGTGGAGTCATGTTCCCTGGGAGGTTCCAAAGATGCTGGATGGTGCCAGCATTAATTTCGCAATCACCTCGCTGTGGTGCACCTAATTGCCTGATAACCATAATTGAGTCTTGAAGATCACATCAATGGTATTACAGGACTCCTTTTAGGGCAGTTAATGGGAAGTGCAGTGATACTTGCTTCTGATTCTAGGCTGGTCCAGACTGAGCTCTTTCCTAGAGGCAGGGAGTTGAGGAGCATAGGGTGAACAAGGCGTAACAGCTGGGATGTAGCCAAGTAAGTCTGCATGGCAGGTGGTACAGGGATTCTGCAAATGCAAAAGTAGTGTTCGAAGGCTGAGGGACTCACACGTTGTAGTTGGTCTTTAGGCACCCAGCAGGTCCTTGTAGAAATGACTCCCAGGCTCTGCCCGACCCATCAAAGTGGAAACTTTGGTTTTCATAAAATTCCCAGGATATGGGTATGTGCTTTGAAAGCCACTGAGCACTGGTCTAAGCAGTTCACCAATTCACTGACTGACTGATTACCTACAAAGGCCCTGTAGCCTTGATGATGGTTACAGTGCCCATGAGCCTCCCTACCCTGTTCCACTCAGGACACAGTGGGGAGAGCAGCCACCCCGAGTCAGGTGAGGGACTCAGTTCAAGGAGTTTCTCTCGAGGAAGATAAAGCTATCTATTGATAGTCCCTTTCCTCCCTGCCATTCTTGCTGTGGGAGAGTAGTCTTCCTCTCTGATCCACCATGGGTTCAGCTACCTGTTTTGCTTCTGTCTATGGAAGCTTTCCAGCAGTTCCAAGTCAGGCCTGAAGGAAGCGTGAGGTGTGTTTGCCCTTGACTGCCACTTTGAGGAAGATTTGCCCAGTTGGCCATGACAGCTTCCTGTGGAGGTTCCAGGATGGAGAGTTCACCGAACCCAGATGGAGCCTGGAGTCCAGCATAACCCCATGACCCACATATTTATGAGTATGAAAAAAGATTGTAGCAAGCGACTGAGCTTTCTGGAAATGCTTGTTACACAGCATTGCCATGGCAGATGCTGACTGTGTTCTTCGCATGGAAGCGGCTAAGCTGAATTCAGACTTTTAGATGCTATCTTTGGATGGGAGAGCAAAGCCTGCCTAAGAGTGAAAGCAACATAGAAACAGAGCTGAGATATGGCGACGAGCCTAAGCCGGCTGGTGGCTTTTGTTTCTGTGCGTCCAGCTTTACCTGAGTCAGTCGGGGCTCTTCCAGTCTCAGGGAGCAGAAAGCAGAAACTCCCCCGACTCAAATCTGAAAACTCAAAAAAGCCCAAAAGTGATGAGAGGTTCAGGTGCGGCTTGATCTAGGGGCTCAATGACTTTCCTCCAGGTCTAAAACTATTTTAAAAATTAATAAATCAACAGATCCTATGAAAAACCAACAGATCCTATAACACTTGTTTTGTGTTTTTAAAAGAAGGGATTATTACAGTCTGTTGGGCACTGGCATTTGACTATCTTTCCCTCTGCAGTGAATACTGATATCAGGGGTTCCAGCCTGAGTACCACGTAAGTGAGTGAGTGGAGGACTCTCGATGACCCAGTTTGTCAGTTGGAACTTTTGTCTCACAGAGCCAAGTGTCTCCCATCTCATGTGGTCTCTACAGCTCCCCAACTCCCGACTAAGTACCAGATACCTCACTCTGCCCACTGTGACCATATCACGGCCATGACATAACACTTCTCAGCAGCTGTGTGTTCACTGCGTTCTTTGTTATTATTTATCTGCTTTTATTTTGTCTGTCTGTCTGTGTGTGTGGTGTACCTGTGTGTGGGGGGGTGTCTGTGTATGCGTGGAGGTAAAGCTATGTGCTCTGCTCTGTAATCTTTATTTTTTTTTTATTCCCTTGAGACACAGTCTCATTGAGCCTGGAGCTGGACTGGCAACAAGCCCCCGGTCTTAGTTAGGGTTTCTGTGAAGAGACACCATGACCATGACAACTCTTATAAGGAAAACATTTGACTGGGGATAGCTTACAGTTTCAGAGGTTTAGTCCATTATTGTCATGGTAGGACATGGTGGCATGCAGGCAGACATGGTGGTGGAGAAGGAGCTGAGAGTTCCACATCTTGATCTGCAGGAAGCAGAAGGAGACTGAGTACTGGCTGTAACTTGAGCATATATGAGACCTCAGAGCCCACCCTCAAAGTGACACACTTCCTCCAACAAAGCCACACCCACTCCAACAAGGCCACACCTCCTAATAGTGCCACTTCCTATGGGCCATGCATTCAAACACCCGAGTCTCTGGGGCCAAACCTATATAAACCACCATACCCCCAATCCTCCTGCCTCTGCCTTATCACAGCACAGGAGTTAACAGGTGTACAGCCACATTCAGCTTTTTTTTTTTTTTTTTTTTTTGAGATGGGGGTTTCCTCATGTAGCCCAGGCTGTCACAAACCCACAAATCCGCTTATAATGCTGGGATCAAGGCATGCACCACCATACCTGTCTTCTGGGAGGCTATTTTATTTATTTAATTTCTTTTTAGACCAGGTCTTACATATCACAAGCTGACATTAAACTCTTTTTACATAGCTGAGGATAACCTTGAACTCCGGCTCCTTCACGAAGCGCTGGGATTACAGGTGTACACCACTGTACCAGTTTATGTGGTACTGAGGCTGGAACCCATGGCTCTGTGCAAGCTGGGTGAGCAATCCCGGTTTAGCCAATCCCCAGAGCCATGGGAGGGTGCTTGAGACTGTGTGCTTTAGAATGGAAAGTCTGAGGTGAGAGATACGAGCATTTGATTTCTCCTCCAACAACCCAGGCAACAGCCGAGTCTATAACACACGAACATCCACACACTCCTCCCACTTACCTGCCACAGCTCAGACTGGAGAGCAGACCCTCGGGCCTCGGAGAGCAGACCCTCGGGCCTCGGAGAGCACACCCCCGGGCCTCGGAGAGCACACCCCCGGGCCTCGGAGAGCACACCCCTGGGCAGTAGAGAGCAGACCCTCGGGCCTCGGAGAGCAGACCCCTGGGCCTCAGAGAGCAAACCCCTGGGCAGTCGAGAGCAGACCCCCGGCAGCAGAGAGCAGATCCCCGGGCCTCGGAGAGTAGACCCCTGGGCCTCAGAGAGCAGACCCCTGGGCCTCAGAAAGCAGACCCCTGGGCAGTGAAGAGCAGACCCTCGGGCCTCGGAGAGCAGACCCCTGGGCCTCAGAGAGCAGACCCCTGGGCAGTGGAAAGCAGACACCCCCTCCAACTCCCTATCTCCCCCCCCCCCCCAGTAGGCAGCGGCATACCTCTGCCACTCTCCAGCTGCTTAGCTCTTAGCTCTTCCCTTCTGGTGTCTTTATTTTCTTTCTTGCCTCATCTTCTCTAGCATGGATACACTCCACTGGGTAGGACACTGGAGAACGGTCTATTTTAATATAATCCACGTACAGTTGACAGCATAGAACTTAGTACATTTCAGGCTTGCACAGCCATCTCCATATTTGGTTCCAGAATGTTTTTATTACAAGAACCCCCACCCCTCCCAGCAGCGATTCCCTCTTGTCTCCTTCTCTGGCCAGTGGTAAGGGCTCCAAGCACCCATTCTGGAAAAATGTCACCACATGGAATCACATGCCACCCGGTGAGTGGCTTCTTTCTTTTACACACCTTTTTAAAAAAATCAAGGTTCATCTATATGGTAACACAAATCACTTCACCTCATTCCTTTTTAAAAGCCACATAATAATCCAGTGGGGGATTGTGGCACACAGTTTCGCCATGCGCCACCTGATGGACATTTGGGTTAGTACCCTTCATGTACCACTTCTTTGTGTGGACACATCTTAATTTCTCATAGAGTTTGCATAGTTCTGCCTCCTAGAGGTCCTCTGAGTTTAACTGACACATTTCAAAATTACTGAAAGTATAGATTTCTGGGGCTGGAGAGATGGCTTAGTGATTAAGAGCACTGGCTGCTCTTTGAGAGGACCTAGGTTCAGTTCCCAGCACCCACATGGAGGCTCACAACCATCTGTAACTCCAGTCCCAGTGGATCTGATGCCCTCTTCTGGCTTCTGTGGGTACTACACGCACATGCTCAGATACATGCAGGCAAAACATCCATACACATAAAAATAATACAGATTTCTAATCTCTGTCTGCTAAGATTTTGTCCCCATGGAACTGGAGTGTAGTAAAGGAAACATTGTTTTTTTTTTTTTTTGAGACTTTATAGCCTTTCCTGGTCTCCAACTTGCTAGATAGCCCAGGATGGCTATAAACTCTCCACCCTCCTGTTTCTGCCTCCTCCTATTATAGGTGTGGGATTATTGGTGTGCTTGAGCATGCCTGTTGGGAAACTGCACTGTGTGTATTCATGTGGGTGTCTGCATATGCTCATGTGGATGCTGAGGTCGGTGTCTTCCTCAGTCATTGTATCTCTTCTTTTGGGGCAGGTTCTCTCATGGAACCTGGAGCCGCTCTCTCTGTTCATCTAGGTTAACTGGCCAGTGAACTCCAGGGCCATCTGACCACCCACCATGGCCTTAAGGACAAGCCGTCACAGCTGGCTGCTGGAGATCTGAACTCAGGTCCTCACGCTTGCACTGCAGGTGTTTTACTGGCTGACCCGTCTCTGCAGCCCTGGAAACTGGAAACAGCATCAGGGAACAGTGAACAAGGTTATGAGCAGGGTCGGGACACAGAAGTGGGAGCCAGGTCTCTGCTTGCTGTCTGGGAACCAGCTTCCATTCCCACGTTCCCAAAGTCTGACAATACATGCCTGTGCCAGCCCTGGCACCGCCGGACATGGAAACATGGTCAGTCCTGGAGCTTGGGAGCTCACACTCCAGCGAGCTTCTGTGAGCTGATGGGGTTGGATTGTTAGAGGCTGTGACTACGGCCAGGGGGCAGTGACATTCTGTTTGTCTGAATGTTTGTCCTTTTTCGTAAATGCTGAGCCAACTTGTACAAATAGGGAGATTCTGTGCAATAATTTGGCAGCAGATCTGGTGGCCCTGGGCATATGACACTGCATACCCAAGACAGGTTTGTTTGGAGCTGGGACTGAACTTGCTCAGTTCGCTCCAGTTCATTCCACCCTTTAGACTTTTCCGCTGTGTGTACCCATGACAGTGTGGTCCTTTGCTCCACTGGGTCTGAGGCCATCCCTGTGCTGGTCGTGAGACGCTGGATTCCCCATCTCCACATCTAACCTTCTGTCACCCCTGATCCTCTCATCCACACACTCTCTTTGTCCCCTTTCTTGGGCTGGGTGATTCTTGCTGAGGGTAATGGTGGGGATGGGAAGTCAGTTTGGACTCTGGAAAGATGCAGACCCGGGCTCCAGTGTCAAATTCTGACATTTTCTGGTTATGGACTTAGAGGAGTCGGGTGACCCCTTTGAAATAGAGGCCACAAATCACCTATCCCTGGGATGTCCCCTCACATAGGGGAAACATCTATTACAGGAACAGACATACTATTTTTTTTTTCAAGACAGGGTTACTCTGTATAGCCCTAAGTGTCCTGGAACTCACTCTGTAGACCAGGCTGGTCTCGAACTCAGAGATCTGCCTGCCTCTGCTTCCTGGGGGCTGTGATTAAAGGTGTGTGCCACCACCATCTGGCCAACAGGCACACTCTTGGCCTGCCATTGCCCAGGGTCCAGGATGACATACAGCTGGCAAACCTAAGACTAAGTTAGTTCTCCATATGTACCACACCTGGAGACATAGGCCAAGGCCAGGAAGCCGTGGCCGTGACCAGATGGTGAACACTCTCTGAGCCGCATCCACACCCACCCCTCATGTATCTCTGAGCCCAATATTGGCAGCTGAGGCCTTGCCTCTGCTAGGTGAGGCTGGATTGGGACAGGATAGCCAGCCGCCTGGAGAGGATAGGTTTCTAGGTTCAGGATCAGGAACTACAGACCCCAAGAGTCTCACCCGTGATCTATCTAAAATGGGAACTGCATCCCTGTGGGCCCCATTCAATCTCTCCCCTGGGCTAGAAACAAAGGTGCCTTGTCCTACTTCCTTTCAGTCACCCCTTTGGGCGTGGCGCACAGTAGGTACTCAAGAAATTGATTAATTTTTAAAGTCTTCCTCCTCCCTGCACTGAGTCGACAAGGTCAGGGCCAGGAGGCTTCAAAGGCACACAAGGGACCGAGAGATAAGCAGCTACGGCTAGAGCTTTAACTTAAAATCAACTCCCAGGTCTTTAGGTGTTTATGCAAATTACATGCAAATCACAGCTTTATTAGCGGTCCTCCTCGGAAGTCTGACTGGATGCAGTCCTGGGGGATGATCTGGGCGGAGGTCACTGCCAGCCAGAGAGGACAGGTGCCTGGGATGCTGAGGGGTGGGGGGAGAGGGCTGGGTAGGGCAGGAGGGTGGAGAGGAGAGGGGGTGCAGGGAGCCTGTAGGAGCAGCCTGCCACCAGAGGCCAGTGCTGTCTGCCTCCACCACCAGGCTGTAGAGGTGGCCACTCCTTAGTTGTTCCTGCAGCTTGGACGGCATGGGGCCAGCTTGGCTACGCCCGCCCTTTGTTTCAGTCCTGCGCTAGTTCCCTGGGCTAACTCCTGAGCCTCAGTTTTGCCCTGTAAAATGGGTTTCATTATAGTCCCTCCTGGAAGGACGGTGTTTGATGAGGCATACCAAGGGCTCAGGCTGGACGTTCAGTCCTCTCTGGTGGCCCCACACCTTCCCTGCCCAGCTCAGAGCCTGGAGAACCCTGTTTTTCTCTGCTTCCCTGTGTAGTGGCAGCTACCTGCCTGTGCCTCGCTGCCACTGAGACGCTGGGAGCTAGTGCTTCTGGGACCTGGCTGCTTCCCAGGAGGCTCTTCTTTATCCTCCCCAGTGGCTAGAGATGGTGCTGGTGGTGTTTCTTCATTTAGTCCAAGAAATGAAGACCAGAGAGACTGGGAGACTTACCTTAGGCCACAAAGCCATCTAGAGGCTATACTGGAGGCAGAGACCCAGGCCCAGGCATCTGGAATGGGGTTCCCATTACCTTCCTGCAGACCATACAACTTGTGCCCCCCAAATTTGATCACTGTGGGGAGTCTCTGGGTCCCCTTCTCTGGGCACGTGGGAGTATCATCCTTGTGGAACATAGCATGTCTATGGCACTGACTGGTGTCCTTGGGCCCACAGATCTGTCCCTCTGGCGATACTTGGGGGGGGGATCTTACAGGAAGCACTTCCTGCTAGGGGTATGGGGCTTCCTGTCTCTGGCCTGTACCTCTCCCCCTTTTCTCCCCCACTCAGGTCTCTGTGTCTCCGCTGCTTTCCTGTCCCTTCCCCTTTCCCAGCCTCAGGGCTGCAGTGTTTGGGGGAGATTATGCAGTGTTGACATTGGAATATGAATTAGGCGAGAGAAGCAGCCAAATATTGGAATTAGGGAAAGCGGGAGGCAGGCAGGGATCCAAGAGTGGCTGGGACATCTGTGTGGCGGCTGCTCCAGATGCCTGACCCCGCCGCCCACCTGGAAGCCTCTGGTCTCTGAGCCACAGCAGGCTCTGCCACAGCCAAGCTTTGGCTTGGCAATGAGCCTGCTGCTGCTCTGAGCCCTGCAAAAGCCTCACCAGCTCACTGCATGCCAGGCCTGGGAGCAAGCAGTTGCTTCTGCCGTGGTCTGAGAGAGGGCAGATGTGTCCTTTACTGAACTGTCCGAGGACCCACTTAAAGGGCTTTTCTCTTCTTTTTAGTCCTTCCTTTTCCTTTCACCCTGTCCCTTCCCCTCCCTTCTTCCCTCTCCTTCCTTTCCCTCTGCCATGCTAGAGACGAACCCAGGGTTTGATGCATGCCAGGTAAGCATTTTACCACCCGACTAAATCCCTAGCCTTAGCTCTCTGTTCCTATGGGTCAGGTCAGTTTTTGTCAAGGTGTGTTCCATGGAACCCACTTTCTGCAGACTGCTCACAAGCTTTCTGGAGAAGGGGGAGGTGCCATGTGCGTGCGTTGGGGAAGAGCAGCAAACAGCAGCGTTGCCGGACTTCTCAGCTCCTTTAACAAGTCAATAGACAAGGTAGTGTGCCTAAGAGTGAGAAGAGCCTTTAGGGTCCCCCCCCCCCACCCCCGCGCCGCCGAGCTGGTCTAAAAGATAAACTTTCCCCACTAGGTATCTTTCAGATCAGTGTCCACAGAGCTGGTTGTCCTTCTTTGAACTTACCCCGATAGATGCAGACAGGATGGCAGGACCCTCACTCCCCACCCCCAGGTTCTTTCTTTTGTAAGGAGATGCAATGCGCCATATAGCACTTCTGCCCGCCCCCCCCCAAGCCTCCTGGACCCACAGCACTCTGATGGCTACATGACAAGTTCAAGGTCAGCTCATGGAGCTGCAGGACAGGACCAGGGCTCCAGCTCTTGTGTCCAGGACCTCTGACTGCCCCAGTACTGCCTGGGTAGCTGGTGTGGTGTAAGACACCAGAAAGGCAGATGCCAGAGGTACCATGGACCAGCTTTTGAGGGCACCAAGCTGCCTCCAGCAACCTGCTCAGTGTCCAGTTCTGTCCCCAGCTCGTGTGAGGAGTTTGTGTCTGGAGTGCTTGCCTTAAGTCGGTTGTGAGGTCTGAGAGTGGTCCTGGCTTTCCAGCCATGAAAGGACACCTTCTCCCTCTCCCCTCTTGTTTTCCCAAGGGGCTCCAGGCAGCAGCCTCAGCTTTGCCTCCAGCTCAGTTGGGAACCTTGCAATCAGGATGCAAAAAGGTCCAGGTCCTGGAAGAACTGAGCCAAGCCCCACAGGGTCCAGAGAAAACTTAAAAGTCTCGGAGATCCCCTGCCCCATCCTGTGAGGGTCTGGATGTCCTCATCTGAAGGCTAAGGGAATCCCTCCAGTTCTGACGGAACCTAAGTCTATGAATTCATCAGTGATACCTCTGCCCATTCCTCTCCTCACACTGCCTTAAGCTGGAGTCCCCATCTCGGCTCCCTGTATGATTCCAGCTGCTTACTAAGGCATGTCCCCGCCCCTGGTGCTTTTCCCCTCAGGTCCACTCAGACAAATTTCTTAGGTCTTCACCTCCTCACGTCCTTCTCTGCATCAAGCCTGGGGCCATCTCTGCCACACACGCCCTCCAGGCTTCCCAGCCTCTGTTCTTGCTGTGTCTCCAGCCTTTCTGCCTTCTCTTTGGGATAAACAATCCCCCCACAACCTCTCAGAGCTCCCGGCCCATGCATGTCTGCGGAGTTCTTCTGCATCATATTAAAAACAGCTAAGGCCGGGTGTTACTCCCACATCTCCTCTATGTGTGTTAGCCTACCTATCTCCCAGTTTTAAATCCTAAATGCAAACACACTCTGTCGGAACAGTGCAGAAGTAGCCATGCACATGTCCATCCTGAACTCCATTGCCATGGTTCCTGGGGAGTCTGCCACCATGCCAGCACCTGGCCTCCCTCTGCCCACATGCATTTGTTTGATTAATGTACTCAGTTACATTGATTTGTACTCAATGTAATGTACTCAGTTACATTGTTTACCTGCTCTCCACTGTGGGACATGCAGATTCCCCCGCCTCCGTGTGTGTGTGTGTGTGTGTGTGTGTGTGTGTGTGTGTGTGTGTTGCAGGGGAGGTGCATATGTGTGTAGGCTCAAGCTCCTGAGTGCATTCATGTGGAGACTGGAGGAGGAGGTTGGGTGCCCTGCTCTACCACTCTGCCTCGAGCCTTTGAGTGTCTCACAGAATCTAGAGCTAGACTGGCAGCCAGCAAGCCAGCAATCCTCCTGTCTCTGTTCCCTCCCCCAGCCACACCCAACCCTTTCACTTGGGTGCTGGGGATTCAAATTCAGCCCCTCAGTCTTGCACAGCAGTCACCCTCACCCACAGCGCCGCCTCAGCAGGCCTGGCATGTAAGTTCTAGCTCATGCTCTACTGCTGTACACAGCCCAGTGACGACCCCAGCCCTGGGAACATTGCTGCAGGCAGGGTCTGAGGAGCGGGATTGCTGGATCATTGCAATGGTCACAGCCAGAACGTCTTTAGGGAACGTCGGACTGTTTCCACCTCACAGCAGTCCTGCCCAGTGTGAGAACACGACAGAAGTCTTATCTCCGTGTTCTGGACACATAGTAGGCTCAGTAAAATGCTTGCTTAGTATGTCTATGGCCTGCAAAACCCTGGCTATTTTCCCAGAAAAGTAGAATATCCATTGCCTCTGAAAAGTCTGAAATCAGCTGTAAGACCGAACGCCTTGACGTGAGATGCTTCCCATGTCCTCTGTTGCTCTCTAGGCCATGAAGAACCCTGAAAGCCTGGACACTTTCTTTGTTAAGTTGGTGTGTGTGTGTGTGTGTGTGTGTGTGTGTGTGTGTGGTGTGATTTTTGTCTTCAAAGCTGGCCTTGAGGATCCAGGTTGCTATGGCAACCCTAGAGCAAGGCCTTCCTTTCCTTCCATCTTGGGAGCCGTTGTTGCCATAACAACCAATGAGTCCACTTTTCCCAACTGTGTGAAGAGGAGGCATCCCAGTCAGAAGAGGCCAGGCCATGTTCCTTCTAACCCCCAAAGAGTCACTGCTACATGGTAACCAGTAGGTGAAGAAAATTCTCAGGGTTCAGGGAGAGTTGGGGTGTGTCCATGATGTAGAGGGTGATGCAGCTACGCATTCTTCCTCTGTACACTCACTTTAGGTGGTAGAGCAGGTTCTGACCTGGTCCATAGGGAGGAAGCGGAGACCTGTGCCAAGAGCACCTTGGCTTGGGGATAAATGTCCCCCATAGTCTCAGGCAGTCAACTACTTGGTCCCCATTGGTGGCACTGTTGGGGGAGGTTTAGGAGGTGTGGCCTTGCTGGAGTAAGTATGTCTTTGGGGGTGGGCTCTGAGAGTTTAAAGACTTGAAACATTTCTAGTTTTTTCCCTCTGTTGCTTGTGGCTCAAGAATTGAGCCCTCAGTTTCCTGCGCCTGGGGCCATGCCTCCCGCTTGCTGCCATGCTTCCCTGCTCTGAGGGACTCTAATGCCTCTGGAACAGTGAGCCCAAATAAAGTTCTTCTCTAAGCAGCCTTGGCTTTATCAAAGCAGTAGAGGGGTCATTACTACACTAAATAAATGCAAACCCCGTTTCCCACACCTGCTTGCCCCCCATCAGTGAACCTCATCAACTCTTGCTTGTTGTCTGCACCAGAGACTTGAGGTTCAGACTAGGCTCCTCCTTCTACCCTCAGGCTCTGTAAGTCCTGTTGATCCCACCTCTGACCTTTCACCTGGGTGTCCATTTGCATCCCAATCATCTGTACCCCAGCCATCTCTCGCTTGGAAACCACGCTTGGAGACCATGATCATTTCCCTCTGGGGCTGGTGCTCCTTCTGGGGGCTCCCTGTCCCCAGAACATCTGCTATGACTCCAGACAGGCGACTCTGGTCACTGACTGTCCCTTCAAGTTCCCCACCAGCTTCAAGATCTAGGCTTCCATGAAACACTATAAGCAGTTCATTCATTTTTGCTTTGCCTAGATTCACCCTCTTCCTTCTGCCGAGGTATGATTTCCCCAGCCTTATCAACTAGGTCCATTCCTGTCCTCTCGAGCTTTCACTCCACCTTCCAACCTGGTGGAAGACAGGAGTTTCCACTTGGTTCCCCTGCAAACTGTGTGGGGAGCAGCAAGAATCTGAACAGCATCTTTGATGGAACTCATAGACCTGTCTCCCCTAAATCTCAAGCAGGTCGGGGGAAGCCCCTGGATCAGTTTTGGGCCCCATGCAGAGGAGGGAACTCAGACCTCTGCGTGCATGGTGGGGAGGCACCGAAGAGAGCTGAGTCAGGAAGAAGCTTATGCAAGTTAGGGGTCAGAGGCCCTGGAAGCCACAGCAGTGGACTCAGACAAGGCCTAAAGGAAGAGGCCATTTAAGAGTCTGGACAAAGAGCAAGTTACATTACCTTTTACAGCTAATGGATTAAGGCTGCCAATACACAATGCGACTCCCAGTACCCAGTCCTGATCAACTCTAGGGAACCTGGTCCGAATATGTGTAGGAGGGATGGTAGTCAGGGTAGGTGTGGGTGTGGTCAGGGTATGTGTAGCAGGGGTGGTGGTCAGGGCCAGAGGAGAAATGAGACAAAAGCATATGAAATCAAGGTGTCCATCTAAGAAGTCCAACATTCAGCTAGTGGAAGTTCCAGAAACAGAGAGAGAAGAACATGAAGTTGCCAAAGAAATAATACAAGAAAACTTTCCAGAATTAAAGGACAGGGGTTCCTGATGGCAAGTTTACTGAGTTTCCTATTCAATCAAGGAAAAGAACAGCCATACCCAAGGTCATCGCCATGACACTTCAGTAGTGGATCATGAGTGGTTCTGTAGTTTCTGGGGTGAATGGAATGGGATGTGGATGAGGAAAAGGAGTCATTCGCCTATGCACAAATTTTAATGGATCACGAAAACCTTTTAAAAGATTATAAAAGATCTAGAAATAATAAAGAAAAATTACAAATGAAGAACAAAATAGAAAAAAATTACCCAAAGACAAGATTTATTGGTGCTGGGACTAGGCAGGTGAGCCGGAGTGGTGCAGCTACAGGTTTGGACCCTGCCTTTATTTAAAGTGGAGATTTGCGCTGGGGATGTAGCTTAGTGCTTGCACAGCAAGTATGAGGACCTGACGGGATCTGAGCACCTCCTAAAAGCTGGGTGTAGTGATTGGTGCTTTTAACCCCAGTCTGGGGGAGGTGGAGGGTCTTTGAGTCTTGCTGCCCAGCCCATTTAGCCTAATTGATGAGCTCCAGGCCTCAAAGGAGATGGTTGGCATTCCTGATAATGACATTTGAAGTTGTCCTCTGGTTTCCACTTCCACATGAACGAGCGCGTGTGCTTATATACACACAAATGCTCATATACACACAGGCACCTGCTCACACCCATGCACACATGTGCAAGCATACATGTGTTAAAACACGCGTAAAAGAGTTGGAGAGATGCATCTGTGGGTAAGAGCATTTGCTGAGCAGGTATGAGGAGGACCTGAGTTCAGATTCCAGGACTGTGGATGGTGGAGACAGGATGATTATAGGGATCCGCTGACTGACCACCTAGGCCTAAATTCTGTGAGAGACCCTGTCTCAAAGAAATAAAGTATAGAGTGGAAGACCTGATGTCCTCTTGTGGATTCCTCACCTGTGCTGGATCCCCACACACGCGTACATATCACACACACACACACACACACACACACACACACACACACACACACGGAGATAAAAAGAAGTTGGACCAGAAATAGAGGCTTCAACAGAGAAGAGGAGAAGGCAAAGAATTCCTTAAATAATGGCTCAGGGAGACCAGGGAGACCAGGGAGACAGCAGGGTCCCTTGCCCAGGGCAGCAGGAAGACATAGGCCCTAAGGGCTAGGGAGTTTGTTCCCAGGAAAATAAATGGGGTTGGCAAATCACAGGACAGGTTTGGTCATGTGGAAAATTATACTGAGGGCTTGGAAGGATTCCGTCAATTGTCATAAATAAGTAAGTAAGCAAATAAATAAATAAATAATAAAAACAATCCCAAGCTGATGAAAAAATGACAGCAATAATTCACAAGAAAAACACAAAAGAAACAGGGTGGTGATCTGCCACCCGGCCCCGGAATAAACCGTATTTAGGTTGTGATGAGAGTGAAAGATGCAGCAAGGGTTTAGGGAACTGAGAAGCAGTTACCTGGGGAGCCTGTGAGGAGAGGAGGAATGGATGGGAGAAGAGGCCCGGCTCAAGGTTAAGAGGAAGACGTGGAGGGCCTCGGAGCACAGGTGTCTCTCAGAGCCTGGGAGGAGCTAGCTGCAGCACAGGGTGCCCGAGCCTGCTATTTCCAGCCACTACCCCCACCCCCACCCCCACCCCGCCTTCCTGGAGTCAATCAGTTGCAGGTAGGAGACGTTTGAGAGAGGAAAAGTGTAAGCACTGAACGTGGGCAGGCTTAAAAAAAAAACCCTATTATCCTTTAAAAAATACAATATAGGAATTATTTGCATAGCATTTACATTGTATTACATATAATAAGCAATTTTGATTTTAAGCATGAGAGGTTGAAGGCGATATGCAAATATGACAATGTGTTGTTGGAAAGATGCGGGCTCCTAAGGTTTGGAATTTGCAAGGATCTTGGAGTTCATGGGAGGGTACTGAGGGATGACTGTTACCGCTATTCAAATGGGTTTCAGGTAATACTCGATTGGGGAACCAGGGAGATGGCTTGGTGGGTAAAGGTGCTTTACTACTAAGCCTGACTGCAGGAGTTCGATTCCCAGGACCCACGTGGTAAGAGGAGAGAACCGATTCCCATGAGCTATCTACTGACTTCCACATGTGCACTGTGGTGCGCATGCCCACACACACAAAGGCTAAATAGGAGGAAAGTAATTAGAGATCATGTTTCGTCCTCTGTGAATGGAAGACTTCTCAATGACGCCCCTAGGAGCAAAACCTCTGTGAGCCACTGGGGTCATGTTCCCAACAAGGACACAGGGACATTCTTCTCATGTAACTGTGGAATGAGTGAACAGAGTTGCTTAAATTTAAAAGTATTAAAAGAACAAATACTTAGCCAGTGTGGTGGTGCATGCCTGATTCTAGCACATGGGAGGAGCAGGGGAAGTAAGAGTTCAAGGTTAGCCTCAGCTACATAGTGAGTTTGAGGCCAGCCTCTGCTACATGAGACCCTGTCTCAAAAATCAAGACAAAACACTGTTAAATTGGCCAAAGTGGTAAAGCCAGGATAACACAAAAGGATATTTGTCCTTCATAGGCTGTGGCAGGCAGTAATGACATTTTTGAGTTGAAGGTGGGTGGGTTTGCTTGAGGGCGCAGGCTGTAGGGACAGGGTGGGACTTAGAGATGGCTCACCTGCCTGTGTTGTGAGGAGGGTAACACAAAAAGTACTGCACGCATGTGTTGACCTCAGGATCCTAAGTGTGTAGCTATGGGCTTGGTATGCAGTGGGTGCTTGTGAAGCATGGAGGTTTTCATTAAGCTGCAAGCTCTTCAGAAACAGCCACTCTTTCTTCCATTCCATTTTCTGACTTCCTGTCCCTTTGCTTCCTTTCCGAGGACCTTCCGGGAAGCCAATGCCTCTGTCTGAGATGCCACTGGGCACCTGGTGTGTGTGTGGGCATGAGGTCTGCTGCATCTGCTCCTTTTCTTTTTTTTTCCTTGAAACTACCTTTTCCCCTCACATAATATATCCTGATTATGGGTTCCCCTCCCTCTACTCTTCCCAGTTCCTCCCCATCTCCTTTCCCAGACAGAGCTACTCCCTTCCTGCCTCTCTTTAGAAAATAAACAGGCTTCTATGGGATAATATTAAAACAAAATAAAATATAATAAGATAAAGCAAAAACTAATGCATCAGACTAGGACAAAACAAACAGAAAGAAACAAGCCCAAGAAAAGGCACAAGAAACAGATATTGATGCAGAGATCCACTTGTTTGCACACTCAGGAAGCCATAAAAACACCAAACCGGAAGCCACACTACATACACAAAGGTCTCTTTTCACCTCTTGTTCCTCCGCAGGGTCCCCTGAGCTCAGAGGGGAGGCATTTGACAGAGACATCCCATTTAGGGCTGAGATTCCAAGGTCTCTCCTCACTGCATAATGTCTGGCTGTGGGTCTCTATTTGTTCCCATCTCCTGCAGGGGGAAGCTTCTCTGATGGTGAGCAAGACACTGACCTGTGAGTACAGCAGAACGTCATTAGGAGTTATTTTATTGCTACTTTTCTTTTAAAAAGAACAGCATTATTTGATTTTACCCTAGGTCCCTGCACTATCTAGTCTCAAGTATGGGTTGAGACTCTCATGGAGTGGGCCTTAAGTCAAATCAGATTGCCTGGGTACTCCCACAAGCTGTGTGCCCCCACTACACTAGCATATCTTGCAGGCACTAGAGTAGACCCAAGTTTTGTTTACATTTCTCCTTCAGTAGCATGCAGAGTACCTTCCCGTACCAAAGATGCTCTTACACAGGGATGAAGGCTCTATGTAGACAATAGCCCGACTTCTCCATGTTCAATGAGTTGTGACTATGTTGTCTTTCACAATGGGGTCTTGCTGTCAGTTTGTGGGGGAACAGCCTATAGTGTTGGCAACAGTCTGGCTTGCTTGGAGGTTCCTATGGGACCCCTTTGGCCAAAAACTCACTTAGAGACAACCCAATCCCAGTACTGGAAGCTTCATTTGGTGACAAGAGATGGCCAGTTGGGGATGTCTTCTGTATTTGCCACACCAACTCCAGTGTCGTCCGTGTGACATGAACAATTATGTCCATAATAGTGGACGGGAGATACGTGTCCCACGGGACCAAGCTCCCTGGAGGTCCCTGGCAGAGGGCCCGTGTTATGCCTCCTTCTCAAAGGAGACGTGCTTCACGGACCATGAGCTCCCTGGGCTATGGGTTGTGTATAACTGCTTTTCTGATAATGTTCTAATTAATCTATGAAGCACAGCCAAAATTAACGAATGCTTGGGTTGTGAACTATGGAGGAAAGGGGAAGCTGGACATGGACCTTATTTAGATATAGCAGAATGAGCTATTCCTTAAAGACCCCAAGCCACTAGATAATAGAAAGTATAATAGTTCAGGTACTTCTAGGGAATGAACACTCACCCACTAGGAATCCTTTAGGAATCCCAATTAAAGTGATTTATGGTAGAAAACATTATCTCATAGGAGGCAGATAGTGAGCCCCTCTGTTGAGGAAGTTCAGCATGGGAAACTTAAGGACTACAGCAGAACCCCTTCCCCTTACAGACGTAAAAGTACAAGAGTCCATATTCCAACAGGTAATAAGGTTTTATATTAAAGAGATATGTGGTGGAGAACTAAAGAAAGACTTAGAGAGGGTCTGCAGCATCCAAACTGGCTAAGTGGGTCATGAGAACCAAAAAAGGAAAAATTAATAATAAACTAGCGAGAGGCTGAGATAAAGATGAAGGACACAGCTGCAAGAAGCCTACACAAGTCTAGGGACTGTACTAAGTTTAAAAAACACAGACTGCTCTTTGGGTCATAAAGTTCTTGTGGGTGAAGGGATATGTCTAGCACCGATTAATAATTGTGTGCTTGCTGTTTTTTAAAGATGGTGTAATTAAATTATTGTCAAGCTCTTGTTGTTCCTTGTATGACTTGATAGTTTTCTTTTCTGTATATAAACTACTGATTTGCAGAAGTAAAATTACAGCAGATTCAAACCACTTCTGAGTGTGTTGTCTGTCTGTCATTCGCCGAATCCTTGCCTTCCTGACTACCCAAGCCTACCGTAGGGTCCCCCTAAGGTCGTGGTACCCCCGATGGGCCAGTCCGTGACACGTATTATTTGGCGATTTCATTTCGATTACCTTCAGATGTGTAAATATTTTACAAAGCTTCTGTTGTACTAGGTTTTCAGACAAATGGCCCTTAATTTAAGCTGTCTTTCCCCATGTTCCCTCCCCTGTCCCCCTCTTCCCTCCTCTTACCCATTTGATCTCCTCAGTCCAGTCCCCCCACCATCCATCCATAACTACCTAGTCTATCTCCCTTTCCTAGGGAGACCTAGCTGTATCCCCTGCCCACATCCCTTACTCTACACCCAACCTCTATGTTTTACTGTTTATAACTCATTTTTAATTGGGTTATTTGTTTTCTTGACATTGATGTTTTTGAGTTCTTTATGTATTTTGGATATTAGCCTTCTATTGACTGTGTAGCTGGTAAAAATCTTTTCCTGTTCTTTAGGTTGCTGCTTCGTCCTAATGATGGTGCCCTTTGCATATGAAATTTTTCAATTTTGTGAGGTTACATTTGTTACTTCTTAATCTTAGTGACTGTGCTAATGGTGTTCTGTTCAGAAAGTCTTTTCCTATGCCAATGAACTCAGGTCTATTCCCCACTTTCTCTTCTGTCAGGTTCAGTGTATCTGGTTTTGTTGAAGTCTTTGATCCATTTGGAGTTGAGTTTTGTGCAAGGTGCTAAGTATGGATCTATCTGGATTCTTCTACATGAAGCCATCCAGTTTGACCAGCACCATTTGTGGAAGATGCTTTCTTTTTTTCTAGTGTGTATTTCTGGCTTCTTTATCAAAAATCAGGTATCCAGAGGTGTGTGGATTTATTTATACCCGGGTCTTCAGTTTGATTTCGTTGATTGGCTTGTCTGATTTTGTGCCAGTTTTTATGACTACAACTCTGCAGTACAATCTGAGGTTGGGATGGTGATACCTCCAGCAGTTCTTTTATTATTCAGGATTATTTTAGGCATCTCAGGCTCTCTCTCTCTCTCTCTCTCTCTCTCTCTCTCTCTCTCTCTCTCTCTGTTCTTGCTTATTTCCATATGAAGCTGAATATTGTCCTTTCAAGATCTATGAGGAATCGTGTAGGAATTTTGATGGGGATTGCTTTGAATCTGTAGATTGCTTTTGGTAGGATGGCCATTTTTACTATGTTAACCCTACCAATCCATGAGAATTGGAGGTCTTTCCATCTTATGTTATCTTCTTCAGTCTCTTTCATCAATGTCTCACATGTGTTTTTTTTAATTATACAAGTCTCACTTGCTTGATTAAAGTTACCCCAAGATATTTTATATTATTTGAGGCTATTGTGAAAAGTGTAATTCCCCTGATTTCTTTCTCAGTCTGTCACTTGTATATAGGAGGGCTACTGACTTTTGTGAATTAATTTTGTATCCTGCTACTTTGTTGAAGGTGTGTATCAGCTGTAGGAATTTCCTGATAGAGTTTTTAGAGTTGCTTATGTATACTATTATATCATCTGCAAATAAAGATACTTTGACATCTCCCTTTCCTTTGTATCCCATCAGTCTTCATTGCTTGTCTTATTCGTTGTCTTATTGCTCTAGCTAAGACTTCAAGTACTATATTGAATAGGTATAGAGAGAGTGGACAACTTTGCCTTGTTCCTGCTTTTAGTCAAGCTATTTTGAGTTCCTCTTCACCTAAGTTGATGTGGCCTATGGGCTTGCTGTAAACTGCCTCTACAACGAGGAGGTAGGTCTCTTGTATCCCTAGTCTCTTAAGGACTTTAAGGGTGTTGAATTTTGTCCGAGGCCTTTTCTGCATCTAATGAGATGATCATGTGGGGTTTTTTCTTTCATTTTGTTTATATAGTGGATTACATTTATTGATTTATTTATGTTGACCCATCACTGCATCTCTGGAATGAAGCCTACTTGATCATGGTGGATAATCTTTTTGATGTGTTATTCAATTCGGTTTGCAAGTATTTTATGGAGAATTTTTGCATCTATGCTCATAAAGGAAGTTGGTATGTAATTCTCTTCCTTTATGTGGTTTGAGTATCAGGGTAACTGTGTCTCTATAGAACAAATTAGGCAGTGTTCCTCTGTTTTTATCCTGTGGAGTAATTTGAAGAGTATTGGAATTAATTCTTTGAAATTCTGGTAGAATTCTGCACTAAAACCATGTGACCCTGGGCTTGTTTTGGTTGGTAGACTTTTAATTATTGCTTCCATTTAACTAGGGGTAATAGGTCTGTTTAAATTGCTTCTCAGATCTTGATATAACTTTGGTAAGTGACATATGCCAAGAAAATTATCCATTTCTTTTAAATTTTCCAATTTAGTGGAGTACAGGTTTTTAAAGTATAGCCTTATAATTCTCTGGATTTCCTAACTTTGTTAATTTGGATATTATCTTCTGCCTTTTAGTTAATTTGGACAAGGGTTTGTCAATCTTACTGATTTTCTCAAAGAATCAACTCTTCGTTTCATTGATTTTCTTGTATTATTCTCTCTATTTTATTGATTTCAGCCTGGAGTTTGACTCTTTCTTGTCATCTACTCCTTTTGAGTGTGATTTCTTCTCTTTGTTTGGAGATTTCATGTGTGCTGAAAGTTACCATTAAGAAATATCTCCAATATTTGATGCAGGCACTTAGCACTAAGAATTTGCCTCTTAGAACTGCCTTTATTGTCTTATGTAAGTTTGGGTACGCTGTGTATTCATTTTCATTCAATTCTAGAAAGTCTTTCGGTTCTTTCTTGACCCACTTTTTGTTCAGTAGTGAGTTGTCCAGTTTCCTTGAGTTTGTAAGCCTTCTGCTGTGTTATTGCTGTACAGCTTTAATCCGTGGTGGTCAGATAGGATACAGGGTCTGATTTCAACTTTCTTGTATCTGTTGAGACTTACTTCGTGTCTAAGTATTTGGTCAATTTTGGAGAAAGTTCCATGAGGGGCTAAGAAGAAGGTATATTCTTTTGTGTTTGGTTGAAATGTTCTGCAAATACCTGTTAGGTCCATTTGCTTTATAATATCAGTTAGTTCCAGCATTTCTTTGTTTAGTTTTTGTGTGGATGACCCGACTACGGGTAAGAGGGGGATATTTAAGTCTCCCACTATCAGTATGTAAGGGTCAGTATGTGATTTAAGCTGTGGTAGTGTTTCTTTTATGAACTCAGGTGCCCTTATGTTTGGTGCATAGATATTTCAATGTCCTCTTGGTGGATTTTTCCTTTGATGAGTATGTAGTGACCTTTCCTATCTCTTCTCGTTAGTATTGGTTTGCAGTCTGCTTTGTCGGGTATTAAAATGGATATACCAGTTAGCTATTTAGGTCCATCTAAATATTTGGAATATCTTTTCCATCTTTTTACTCTGGGGTGATGCCTATCCTTGATGTTAAGGTGTGTTCCTTGGATGCAGCAGAAAGATGGATCCTGTTTTCACATCCATTTTGGTGGTGTTTGTCTTTTTATTAGGGAATTGAGACCATTTATGTTGAGTGATAAAAAATGACTAATATTTGATTTCTGTTATTTTGTTGTTTGTGGGGTGTGTGTGTGTGTGTGTGTGTGTGTGTGTGTGTGTGTGTGTATTTCTCCTCTTGATTTACTGGGATTATTTATTCCTTGTGTTTTTTGTATGGGGTTAACCTCATTGTATTGGACTGTTCCTTCTAATGCTTCCCGCAGGGCTGGATTTGTAGGTAGATATTGCTTAAATTTAGTTTTATCATGGAATGTCTTATTTTCTCCACCTACTGTGATAAAAGTTTTGCTGTGTGTAGTGGTCTGGGCTGGCATCTGTGGTTTCTCAGAGTCTATAGAACATCTGTCCAGGCTTTCCTGGCTTTTAGAGTTTCCACTGAGAAGTTGGGTCTTTTAATATAGGTCTGCTTTTATATGTTACCTGGTCTTTTTCCCTTGAAGCTCTTAATATTCTCTTTTGTTCTACATCTTAGTGTTTTGATTAGTATGTGCCAAAGGGGATTTCTTTTCTGCTCCAGTCTATTTGGTGTTCTGTAAGCTTCTTGTACCTTGATAGGCATCTCCTTCTTTAGGTTAGGAAAATTTTCTTCTATGCTTTTGTTGCAAATATTCTGTGCCTTTGACCTGCGTTTCTTCTCCTTCCTCTACTCCTATTATTTTTAGATTTGATCTTTTCATAGTGCCCCATATTTCCTGGATGTTTTGTGTTAGGATTTTTTAAGATTTAATTTTTCTTTGACCATTTCTTTTATCATGTTTTCAATGCCTGAGATTCTTCCTTCCATCTTTGTATTCTGTTGGTGAGGCTTGCCTCCAAGGTTCCTGTTGGAATTCCTAAATTTTTCATTTCCAGATTTCCCTCAGTTTGGGTTTTCTTTATTGATTCTATTTCCACTTTCAGGTCTTGACCTGTTTTATTCATGTTCTTCCATTTTTTTCCCATAGATTTCTTTAAGGGATTTATTCATTTCCTCTTTAAGGACCTCTATCCATAAAGGCTATTTGAAGGTCTCTGCTTTATGTTTCAACTATGTTGGAATTCTCATGGCCTGCTGTGGTAGGGTTGCTTGGCTCTAAGGGAGACATATCATCCTGGCTGTTTTTGTGTTTTTAGGTTGGCATCTAGGCATCTGGGTTTGGAAGACTGTAATTCTAAGTTCTGGTATTTGGTCTCATCTTTGTTAGGTGAGTGTTTTTTCCTTGGTTTCTGTTGCCCTCTCTGGTTCTTAGGTGAGTGTGGTGGCTGTGTGTTGCCAGGCAGGGAATTCGTCTGGGATCCAGCTAGGTGTGGCCACTTGGGGTTCCAGATAAAATGTATTTCTAGGTATTGGGAACTGGCACTTAGGAAGGGTGATGCTGAGGTAGTCCACAGAAGGGAGGAAAGCAGGGTGTTCCACCAGGATCTGCTTAGCCCCCTGGGAATGGGGGCAGAGAGGGAGGAGAGCCACAACAGGTAGTCTGCTATGACTGGGGGATTAAATACGGGGAGAGGTGGAGATCTGCAGTTAGGCTGCCTGCTTTCCTGGCTGGAGTGGCCTGTGGCTTCTCAGGGGATGCCTGCTGGAGTTGCAGGCTGGGATAAAGTGATGAGTTGGGGGAAGGAAGTTTGGAGGGAAAGATCTGTGTGATCCACTGGAGATGGCGGCCGGAGGGGTGGGGAAGCTGCAGCAAGTGGTGTGCCGCATTGCTGGGATGAGAGGGGGCTGTAGGGATGGAGAGGAGGAGGTGAAGATCTGCAGTCGGCCTACCTGCTTCCCCAGCTGGCCGGCGGCGTGTTCTCAGGGAATGCCACATCTGCACATTTTCAAGGGCCCCGTGAGCAGCTGCATTTCCGGATCTGCGCTGAGAGGGGTTTAGTGGCCTTGCCTGGTTTCCATACAAATGTTATTTAGGTGGGAACGGATTGAACTTGAGGGTTCTGGGATTTTCACACGACCTTTAAATACTCCAGATTTGCAGTTTCCTTCTTTCTTTAATTCAAAACTGGATGGTCTTGGAAAGAAAACATTGAATTGGATGCTGTTGCCCTGCAAATGTGCCTCTCCCCCCTCTCTCCCCCAGCCCTCCCTGCCTCCTGGATGCTTCACCCACTCACTACCCAGCAGCCTTCATCTGGCTTCCATCCACACTCCTCTGTGGGAACTGCTTGCTTAGAATCCATCAGCCCCCCAGAGGCCTCAGCTAGGGGCCTGGTGGTGTTTCATTCTTCAAACCAGATTTAAGCCTGGTTGCAATGTCGTGTCCACCCCCCCCCCCCACCCCTGCCTTGGCTTCAGGTCATCAAGGAGCCCTACTTTACTGTTTCTAGAAAACAAAACTGCTGGCTGGGGAGACGGCTGAGTGGGTGAAGTTCTTACCATGCAACATGATGACCTGAGATTGATCCCCAGCTCAACAGAAAGAAGGCTGACCCGATGATGTGCGCTTGTGACCCTAGTGCTGAGGAGGTAGAGACAGGAGGACCCTCAGGCTCACTGGACAGCCAGCCTAGACTAATTGAGGAGGCCCAGGACTCAGTGAGAGACCCTATCTCAAAGAATTAGGTGCCCAGCTCCCGAGGAACAAAGGACACTTGAGGTTGACTTTTGGCCTCCACACATGTACAAACACTTGTGTGTACCACACATCTATGGATACACACACACACACACACACACACACACACACACACAGAGGTATACACAAAACAAATTTCCCTCTTAATCTGTTTCTTCTGATCTTTTCTTTTACTTCATTGCCTTTGTTTTGAAAACATATTTTCTACATTTATTTATTTATTGTGTATGCATGTGTAAGTATGGGTATACAAATGATATGGAGTGCTTGAGGTCAGAGGACAACTTGCAAGAGTCAGTTCTCTCTTTCTACCATCAAATTCAGGTCCTTGGGCTTGGCAGCAAGTGCCTTTACCAGCTGAGCCATCTCTCCATCCTCTGGCCCTTCTTTTATGTTCTCGAATGACTTTCTGTGTCCCTGTATGACCGCCTGTGTGGATTACTCCCTCTCCGAGTTCCATCTCTAAATCCCATCTCCATATCTCCTTGGAGTTCTCTTGAATCTCCAGGGGATGAGACAGGCCGTGTCCTCTGGGATGTCTTGACTTCACCACCTCTAAGACAGCCAACCATCTGTCCCCTGGACTGTCTTCTGACTCTCCATCACTGAAGCGCTGGAGTTCCCTGCTCCTTGCTTCTCCACTCCCATCTCCCCACCACACTTAGCTTTACTAGACCACCCCACACCCTCTGATCTCCTCAGTGTGGCCTCTGCTGTCCCCGGGCATGTGGTCACTCCCCTGTTGTTCCTGGAATGTTTGGGAGGGTACGTGTCACCATCCCATTTTTCTAAAAGAGTCTGAGCATTACCCAGAGCTTGGTGCAGCGGTGCATGCTTGTAATCCCAGCACTTGGGAGGGAAGTAGAATACGGTAGGAAAGGCCAGTTTTAAGACACTGATTTATTGATTTACTTAGAGCACTGCTTGTCCTGCTCATTTCCAAGCTTGATGTCACTTGCTACCTGGAAGAGACTGACCTGGAGGAACAGTTGAAACAATGAATCGTTGCCCTTAACAACCTGACCACACAGGCAACAGGAGGTGGAGGCAGGACGACCAGAAAAGTTCAAGGTTAGATTTAGCTACATAGGAAGTTTGAAGTCAGCTTGGGCTATATCAGATTCTGCCTTACAAAAACAAGACCAAAACAAAAATAAAGCAAAAACAACAACAACGAAGAGGCTTTGAGTTAACCAGTTAGATACTTCCTGAGAACCCCAAATGGTGCAGAACATTGTTTGGCCTCCAGAGCACAGCCGCAATAGCCTGGATGGTCTCATCACTGTGTCTCTAGAGGACATGCCCATCTGTCCCGTTGTTTCCAGGTTCAGCCCTCCACTCAAGAGTTCTGGATCCACCCTGCAGGGAGAGGTGGGGTGAGAGCCTGGAGAACAGAAATTCTCCTTGTTCTTAGAGCAGGGCTAAGACACAGCCTCTCCCCTGCTTCCCTGGTGTCACATACAGCAACTTGGTCACGCTGCCTTGCTCAGTCCCAACCCCAATGCTCAAGGGCAGGTTGGGGTGCTGTGGGATGTTCTGTATGGCAAATGTGTTGCTAATAAAACACTGATTGGCCTGTGGCTAGGCAGGAAGTATAGTCAGGACTAACAGAGAGAATAAAAAGAACAGGAAGGCGGAGGGAGTCTCTGCCAGCCACCGCCAGGATAAGCAGCACGTAAAGATGCCGGTAAGCCATGAGCCATGTGGCAAGGTATAGATTTATGGAAATGGATTAATTTAAGCTATAAGGACAGTTAGCAAGAAGCCTGCCACGGCCATACAGTTTGTAAGCAATATAAGTCTCTGTGTTTACTTGGTTGGGTCTGAGCGGCTGTGGGACTGGCAGGTGAAAGAGATTTATCCTGACCGTGGGCCAGGCAGGAAAACTCTAGCTACATTGTCCTCCGCTGTGTCTCTCTGGGTCCTCACAGTCTGACTGGTCTCCAAGGCAGGGAGGGGTCTTAGCTAGTTTTGAGTCATGGACAGTATTCAATGGTCTGATAAAGCTGACAGACACTCTCCTTAAAAAACAAAACAAGTCACGCGGCAGTGATGCACTCGGGAGGCAGAACCAGGCGGATCTCTGTGAGTTCGAGGCCAGCCTGGTCTACAGAGTGAGTTCCAGGACAGGCTCCAAAGTTACACAGAGAGAAACCCTGTCTCGAAAAAACAAAAACAAAACAAAACAAAACAAAAAACCAAACCAAACCAAACAGACAAACAAACAAAAAAACAGAGGGGAGCGGGCAGGGGGGGGGGGGGTGGATGGGGGTGGGGGGGACGACACGGGGGAGGGTGTGCAGCCCCTATGTACCACCAGGGTAACGCAAGAAAATCCACAAATGCAGCGAGGGCTTAGGAAAAAAAAATTTTTTATATATATATCTGAGGGCTAGACTCTTTCTATCTGAGGGTATTTAGAAATAAGTTTCTATCTATCTGAGTGGTAAAATAAGGAAACACACACGCTTTCTGATGTTAACTTTCTCTTTTACTTCATCTTAAGAATGGTCTCTGACTCTTTCTGTCTCCACGCAGCTACAAATCTCCACACAAGCCACAGCTGAACATCTCGTTTACACAGATCTTTCACCACACAGCACCTGCACAGCTCCTAGGCACAGCTGCTCTGTAGCAGCGGCTCTTTCACACAGCGCTCTCTCTCTCTCTCTCTCTCTCATACACTCTCTCTGTCTCTCTCTCTCTCTGTCTCTCTCTCTCTCTCTCTCATACACTCTCTCACACCTTTCTTTTACATTATCCACTCACTCCTTCACACTCCTCTCATGATTCTTCTCCTTTGTCTCTCACTCAGCACACACACACACACACACACACACACACACATCCCACTCACATTCGGCAGCAGCGGTGGTGTGGAGAGAGACGGCTGTGTAGATGTGTAGAGCTATGTGAGAGCTGCTGCAGAATGTGAGTGGG
>CABHPQ010000564.1:5852-26369 GCA_902168405.1 Peromyscus aztecus | reverse complement strand
TCTCTCTCTCTCTCTCTCTCTCTCTGTCTCTCTCTCTCTCATACACTCTCTCTGTCTCTCTCTCTCTCTGTCTCTCTCTCTCTCTCTCTCATACACTCTCTCACACCTTTCTTTTACATTATCCACTCACTCCTTCACACTCCTCTCATGATTCTTCTCCTTTGTCTCTCACTCAGCACACACACACACACACACACACACACACACACACACACACACACACCCCACTCACATTCTGCAGCAGCTCTCACATAGCTCTACACATCTACACAGCCGTCTCTCTCCACACCACCGCTGCTGCCTCACAGCCAAACTCTGGACCATTACAAGTTCCGTTTTCAGGGCCCTGCTCATGCTCAAAACACAAGATAAGTCATGTAAGTCATGTAGTTTCTCTTAGGCTACTAATGTCACATTGGCCCATGCAGCTCTCAGTGGGCGAGGGGTCCCAGACAGTAAACAATTGGCTGAAGCTTGAGTCCTGAGGGTATGTGCAGAAAGGGCTACTGCAAGGACTATGTCTCAATGTTAGTGTTTGGGTGGGGGCTCCGCCTCACACAGCTCCTCCCCAAACCCACCCCTTCAAAGCCCACCAAACACAGCCCTTCCCCAAGAAAGGCTCAAGACCACTCCCACAGGGGATATATAAGCGGCATCCCAGAAAACAGATTCATGGTTCTTCCGGTCTCGAGTCCCTGTCTCCTCTCTGTGGGGCCAAGGAATCACCCGGGGAACGCTTCACCCATTAAACCCGGACTTTTCCTGATTTGGTCTGATTTGGTTTGTTGCGATGGCGGAGAGGCCTTCAGGAGGCCTAAAAATTATCAGTAAGCAGCCTGGCCTTGATTTAGCAATAAACAACACCTGGGAATTAGTCTCTGCATTTGCTGCAGGGGCAGTTTAGTTTCTTTTGAATTTGTTCTGAAGTTCAAAATTAGCTGTTTGTGTAAAAGGCTGTCTTTGCGACTGAGAATCCTATGTCAGTCTGAGTAATGTAAAATATCCTAATATTATTTCTATACATCAAAATTATACAGCCTAAACAGACATCATCTTCCAGAACATCAACAGCTACATGTGTGCCCAATAAGTGTAGAACACACTACCGAAGGGCTGTGGAAAGAACCCCACAGCTGTTCTTATTAGGGAGGCACAGCAGCGGCACCTGAGAAAGTTATGGACAAAAAATGACCAGTCATTCACAGTCAATAACCCCACGGCTTTGGAAGGGGACCCCCCAAAAGGAAGTCATGTGTCTGGTGGGTCGACCTGTTAAACACTAGTTGTCACTGCTGTGCATTCCCAAGGCCCCCTGCACTTAGGATTGCGGAGGAAGGCACTTGAAAGCACCTACTAAAACATTAGGAAACCACACTGTGATATCTTTATCATCACAGTCAAAACACACACCTTCATAACAAAGCACGGACGGTGCTACATGGTGTTTTGAGACACCTGCAACATGACCTGTGATGGAAGAATGCATGCTATGTCTTTCTTCTGTGGTTTGAAGCCAATATTTATCATGGACGGTGTTACGGTTTGGAACTGGATTATCCCCCTACAGGCTGCTGGTCTCAGTTGGTAGTGCTGTCTTGGGAGGTCCTGGACACTTCAGCAGGAGGAGGTAAGTCACTGGGGGCATGCCCATATTCCCAGGGAAACTGAGGTTCCTTTTGAAATCTTAGTTTCCTTAACAAAAGAATTTAGAACAAACTTGCAAGGAAGCTCAAGGACAATTTATTGAGAGAAAAACAGCAGGGCAGGAAATATTTTTGTGCTTTGGGTCACTGGTAGGAGAAGGGAGGTGGGGAAGAGGGAGAGAGACAGTCATTGTTTGGGTTAGGACATGGGGCGTGGTGGTCAACACGCAGTCACATGACAGAAATGGGGATGGGGAGAGCTTCTGAGAATGAGCGAGAAAGCCCCGAATGTCAGGAAAGCATACCCAAGCTTTGGTCAGCATCCAAAAGAGAAAAGGAAAGCCGCACTCTTCTGGGTAACTCAGAAAAGCAGGCGGTCTCTGTAGTCCTCTGCGCCCGGGCTCTGCAGTGCTCTGCGCCCGGGCTCTGCAGCGCTCTGTGCTCGGGCTCTGTAGCGCTCTGTGCTCGGGCTGTAGTCTGTAGTGCTCTGCGCCCAGGCTGTAGTATGTAGTGCTGCACCACAGAAGCAGTGCAAGCCCCTGCCCAGATGGGGTTTGAAGGGTAGCTTTCCTGAGATTGGAGTGAGGGGGAGGATCCTTGATCACATGATTGATGGGCACAGTTGTATTAACTTCATTTTATGTATGTATGTATGTATGTATGTATGTATCTATCTATCTATCTATCTATCTATCTATCTATTTATTTATAGACAGAGTTTCTTTGTGAAGTCCTGGCTGTCCTGGAACTAGCTCTGTAGACCAGGCTGGTCTCGAATTCAGAGATCCGATTGCCTCTGCCTCCCGAGTACTGTGATTAAAGCCATGAGACACTATGGAGGAGGCCATATCAAGTCTCTACCCAGGGACAGAGGTAGAATTAATAATCTCTTCTTTGGGACGAGGGAAAGTAGCTTTACATTAATGGTCCCCCAAAAGTCCAAACACATCCACTTAAAACATTTTTTTTTGCCAGGCGGTGGTGGTGCACGCCTTTAATTCCAGCACTCGGGAGGCAGAACCAGGTGGATCTCTGTGAGTTTGAGGCCAGGCTGGGCTACATACTGAGTTCCAGGACAGGCTCCAAAGCTATACAAAGAAACTCTGTCTCAAAAAAACAAAAAACAAACAAAAACCACTTTTTAAATTGCACTTTGTGTGTGTGTGTGTGTGTGTGTGTGTGTGTGTGTACATGTGGTATTAAGTCTAAGAGTGTCTTAACAGTTCTTAAGTTTATATCTACGAGGGAAGGGGAGGGCCTAGTGAATGTGGTCAGTTTCAGAGACTTCCTGGAGTCTTTGAGTTGTTCATTTCCCTGTCTAATGGGCTTCACCGCAGGAGGGAATGTTTCACCCCCTCCCTCTTGTTTCACCTCCCCGTGAACATCCTGTGTCTTAGTGAGATTCCATCCAAGGTATAAGGTTTTAATCTTGGAGGGAACTGCTAGACAACACCTGGATGCTGTGGGATAGTCTTTGTGTACGCTGTGACTATGTGCTGCTCTCACTGGTTGATAAATAAAGCTGTTGTGGCCAATAGCCAGGCAGAATAAGGTTAGGCAGTACATTCAAGAAGCGTGGAGTCGGGGCAGACACCAGGCAGCCAGCCATGGGGGAAGCAAGACATGTAAGAAATAAGGTAACAAGCTACGAACCATGTGGCAAAGCACAGATAAGAAATATGGGTTAATTTAAATGTAAGAGCTAGCTAATAATAAGCCTGAGCCATTGGCCAAACATTTATAATTTATATTAAGCTTCTGAGTGATTATTTGGAAGCGGCTGCGGGCCGGGGCGGAACAGAGAAAAGCCTGGATTCTATGAGGTGGTGACTGGTCTCTTTTAAGGCTTCTCTCACAGCTCTTTGAGCTTTCTTCACATCCAACTCACATTTACTTAAACACACATTTCTCACATTTGTGCGAGTCATCCTGCTGGGTATGGAGGCCCACGCAATACTGAGGAAGAACAATACTGAGGACCAAGGAGTTTTACAATCAGTGGAGGAAACAGACATCCTTTTAGCTAACCATAACCCCAAGCACAACACCAAAGGCATTATGGGGGATCTCTACATATAGATCTCGGGTATCCCAAGGGGGAAGGGTGGGGGAGGAGAGGTTAAGAGTTCAACCTGGCCCTAAGATGAGGGAGGGAACTTGCTGAGAGGAAGAGAGCATTTGAGCTCAGCCTTGTAGAGGGAGGCTGTGAACAGTTTTCACATGGCTCACGTCTTTGATAGAATTTTTCCTTTATCCTGTCCGGGTATGAAGCATCAGCCTTAGCTTTCCAACTTTACATGGTGTGAAAATGCACCTACACAACCATTTTTTTTAACCTTCAGTATAGTATTTGATAAATCACATGTGATATGCATGTTTACACCATTGTAAAACAGGCTTTCCATGGGAGGGTGTTGCCTAACTGTCAGCTCCTGTAAGTGTTGGGAGCATGTTCAGGGGAGCCTAGGCTAAGCTATGGTGTGTCAGTGTAGGCATATTGGACTTAGGATATTTTCAACTTATGTTGGGTGTATGTGACTATGTGTGCCCACTGTAAGTGAGGGGACATCTGTAAATATCTCTGAGTGGTGGGTGGGGAGCAGATGTTAATATGTGTTTTTCTTCCCAGAACTCACACTCTATAGATACCTGTTGACTGTGTTTCTAGGATGTGAGTCCCTTGGCTCAGTGGGTATAGTACTTCCTGCGGAAACAAAAGGCTTCTAGTTTGCATCCCTAGTACTCATGTAAGAGCTGGTGTGGTAGCATGTACCTGTCATTTCAGTGCTGGGGAGGGGGAGACAGGAGAATCCTTGGGCTGTTTAGCTTAGTGGTGAGCTCTGATTTTAGTGAGAAACTCTGTCTCGAAAGAGTAAGTTGGAGCCGGGCGGTGGTGGCGCACGCCTTTAATCCCAGCACTCGGGAGGCAGAGCCAGGCGGATCTCTGTGAGTTCGAGGCCAGCCTGGGCTACCAAGTGAGTTCCAGGAAGGGCGCAAAGCTACACAGAGAAACCCTGTCTTGAAAAAACCAAAAAAAAAAAAAAAAAAAAAAAAAAGAGTAAGTTGGAGACTGATAAAGACAGGTGACAGCTGATCTCCAGTACACACACATGCACCTCTACACACGTGTACTCCGACATATGCTCACCCAGGCATACACTCACAAACATGCATGCACATGAGCATGCGCGCGTGCACGTGCACACACGCACACACACACACACACAATCACACACATACAATGCATGCCCCTATATTAGTTATTAATATATAACAAACAAACCCCAAAGCCTGTGACTTTGAAGAATAATCTACTATTTCTCATAGGTCTAAGGGTGGTCCTGCTGATCTGGACCAGATCCTATTGTTTCAAAGGGGTCTTGTGGCCCTGGCAGGGTGGCCAGAGTCTGGCTGATCTGGGTCAGCCTTGGCTAGGGCAATATGCCTCTCCACTGTGTGATTTTTCAAGTTGTGTTTGCCTCAGGTTGATTGCTGCCCTACTGGCCGAAGTAAGTCACAGTAACCAGCCCAGAGCCATTGGAGGACACTAGCCAAGGGCAAGGACATAGGGAGGCATAAAAAACATGGCCACTAATGTAACCAATCTGTCACCATCTTCACAATCAAAGGATCAGTTTCAAACCCCTGGTGAAGGAGGACAGACCTAAACCAATAGATAAGTGCATACATAAAGCTTGAGTGTAAGGTGGCCATTTATGAATTCATCTAGTGGTGAGGCCTCTCACGCGGCTACGTCCAAAGCATTTGAAGAATGCTGTCTGTAGCGGCTGGCTGCTTACGCGTCCATTATTTTCTTAGCTGGAATGCAAACCCATTGGGTTGTCCGTTCCCGTTTGATACACCATCAGTTCAGCATCCCACACGATTTTTCACAGAGATGTTTTTCTTTCCCCCTGAGGACATCGGCAACAGCCTAAAACACACTTTCCCTGGTGCTTGACTGTGAGTTGCTATAAATATCAGACATTCTGTCAGCAGCTCGGGGTCATAGCTCAGCTTCCCTGAACCAACAAACACTCATCCCTCAGCCTTGCATGTGTCAGTAAGAGGGGGCAGAGTGGGGTACGGGACACGGTCAGAGCACGAGATGTGAATAACGGCAGATGGGGCCACGTGGGGCAAGTCAGTGCCCAATACTGAGTGGCATTTGGCACAGGATGTGGTCCTGAGTGTGAATCCTGACTCACCAAGTACAGTTCATGAGACTCTCAGCAGGTAGGCAGGTAGTTTAGAGCCCTGGGCGCCATAGAATTTCCCCTATCTGTAAAATGGAGGGAGCCGGTCATCTCAGCTTGTGCGAGGATGAAATGCACTGTCATGCTTACAGTTTTTCTTTCCTCTCCCCCTCCCTCCCTCCAGAAAAAAAAATCATTTTACAATGATGTGTATTCGTGTGGTTTTGCACACTTGTGGGTGCAGGTGGAGTCCAGAAGAGGGAATCAGATCTCCAGAAGCTGCCTGACGTGGGTACCAAAACCAAACTCCTGTTTGTGGTGGAGCCAGATAAGCTCTTAGCCGCCGAGCCTCCTCTCCAGACCCTCCTCCTACCCCACCTTCTGACAGACCCTCACGTATCCCAAGCTGGTCTTGAGCATTGTAGAACTGATGACCCAAGCTTGAAATCTCAGCCTTCTTATTTTTACTTCTTGAATTAGGAGGGTGTAACCTCTTGGTTACGAGGATCCAATACCTGGCTTATGAGATTCTGGGAATCAAACCCAAGGCTTTCTGCATGCTGGGCAGGCACTCTACCAACTGAGCCCCATCCCTAGCCTAGTTCTTCAACATTGTTTTGAGGAATTTGGGGGAGCAATAGAGAGGGGACTAGCAGGGTGCAAGTGATCTGATCAGGAAAATGGAAGAAGGGAGCACTCTTTAGAGAGGGGAAGGAAGCAAATACAGGGGGAGGGAGGCGGGCAAAATAACAATAAGAGCATCGGAAAAAGCCACAGGGAATACTACCATTTATCTAAAAAGAAAAACCTTTACCACACAGAATTCCATATATATACAGTTTTAATAAGCTTTTCTCATCTTGGCTGATGGTATTCCCTCCAAGAGCTACCTAACAAAAATACCAATACCAGCTATAAGAAACTTTCTTTTGAGTTGTTGGCCAAGGCTGTCCAAGACACCCAAAACATACTGCCTCTGTCTTAGTTAGGGTCTCTATTGCTGTGAAGAGACACCATGACCACAACAACTCTTATAAAGAAAACATTTAATTGGGGTGGCTCACTTACAGTTTCAGAGGTTCAGTCCATTATCATTGTGGCAGGGAGCATGGTGGCCTGCAGGCAGAGGTGGTGCTGGCTACATCTTGGCTTGCAGGCAACAGGAAGTTGACTGAAATACTGGTGGTATCCTGAGCATAGGAAACCTCAAAACCCGCCCCCAACAGTGATACACTTCCTCCAACAAGGCCACACCCACTCCAACAAAGCCACACCTCCTAACAGTGCCACTCTCTATGAGATTATGGAGGCCAATTACATTCCAACCACCACAGCCTCTCAGTAAATATCCAGTGCTGGAATGGTAGCACCACCAGCTGGCCATACTTAAAAATTTCAATGCGTTTACCAATAATACGAATATGGTTCTCTGTCAGTGTGAAAAGAGAACCAAGGAGTCCTACACTGATATCTAATGGCTCACAACTGTCAGTAACTCCAGCTCCAAGAGATTTGACACCCTCTTCTGGCTTCTGTGGAACCCCAAATCCAGAAACTCATGTAAATGCAGAGTGACCTTGGTGGCCTGCTTGTAATTCTAGCTCAGAAGGGGAGACAAGATACCCAAAGCAGGGTGTCCCTATCAGTACACTCTAGTTTGACTGAGAGACCTTAATGAATAAGGTGTAAGAGTGATCACGGATGATTCCTGACATCAATCTTGGGCTACTGCATGCACATGCATATGTGCTCACTTATGTTCAAAAACATGTACACTGTCATGCACACCACACACACACACACACACACACACACACACACACACACACACACCATGGAAAAAGTGTGAGGTGCTGGATTCTAACTCTGTTGACTCTGGCAAATGTTTCACACTAGGTCCACACATCAACACATTACACTGTATAGCATAGCTTATTAATGACACCTCAATAAAGCTGGGGACGGACCTGGGCGTTAGGAGGGTCCTGTCTGACCTGTGTCTGAGACTCTGGCACCTCTGGATATCAGTTCTCCTTTCCACTGATGTTCTTTGATGACTTCAGGGACGCTGTCCAACCAAACCCTGCCTCCATGCAGGGCGGGTCAATTTCCCTTCCAGGCCTGCAATCTTATGAATGTGTGGAAGTCTCTGAACCTTCTAGACATCTGTCTTCTAGGTTTGTGACTCCCACTTGGAACCTGCTCTGTTCTAATGTGCTGTTTTACATTTTAAGGCATTTCTGGTTTTAGTTCATAAACTTACCTGAATTCTCAGTCAATAAAGTGCTTGCTCTACCTCAGGGCTCTCTAACAGGCCTGAGCATGGCAAACATGGTACCAACAGGTTTTGCCCTTTACCCTTCTCTCTCCCTTTGCTAAAAACCATTAGGTTACTTTCCTAAAGCTAGCCTCCAAGGTCCATTCCCTTATTTGGCCACTGATTCATTCTTGGGACAAAACACCAAGGTCCAACAACCAGAATCCATTATTTGGCTAACCTGTGCAATCAGGACTTACCAACTCACCCTAGCATAGACTCCCCCCTTTTTCTGCTTAAAACCCCACTCCTGCAAAAAACACCTGCTGCCGCTGCTGTTTGCTGTCTGTCTCTGCCAGATCCAGAGGCAGCCCACCCCACCCCACTTGCCCCTCCAGGGTAATAAATCTCCTTTGTGCCGAGAATTTGGTGTCTGGGTGTGTTCTGTACTGACTCCAAGGGGCTGCCTCTCCCTTACGTTGCCAGCATGTTGACTTGAGTTCAATTCATAGAATCTTAAAAAAACCCACCAAGTGTAATGGCATATACTTGTGATCCCAATGCCAGTGTCCAGCCAGCCTCTCCTACTTGGTGAGCTCCAGGCCAATGAGAGTCTGTCTTTTTTTTTTTTTTTCTTTTTAATTAAAAGTAGATGGGGATGTAGAGATGGTTCAGTAGTTAAGAGCACTTGCTGCTTTTGCAAAGGACCCAGGTTTGGTTCCCAGCACCCCCATGGCAGCTCACAACTGTAACTCCAGTTCCAGGGCATCTGACATCTGTTTTTCATGGGCAGCAGGCACATGTAATGTACATACACACATTCAGGCATTCCCAAGTACATATAATAAGTCTTTAAAAAGTGGATGGTCCCTGAGCAATGACACCTAAGGTTGCTCTCTTTCACATGCATGGACACACACACACCCCTTCTCTGAATTTACACAGAGTGTGGTTTGAATATCTGACTTTGGTCTATGTATGTTTATGGTGGTTATATTTTCAGTGACCTTGTTCAAATCTGCTCCGTGAAACTAAAGTCCCCTTGAGCACTTTTGAGCAATGCTTTATCTATCCATTTCTCCCTGGAGAGATTTCAGTGTTGACTGTCTTCTGCCTGTTCCTCCTGCTGCTCCCACTGCCTGTGGCGGCCACGGAAGAGGCATTAGAATGATAGGAGCGTTTCCCTTCCAGATGTCGAGCTCAAGGTGCTCTTTCAGCGGGGACAGCAGGCTTTCCGGAAATAGCCAAGAACTCTCCAACACGGCACTCCCTGATTCACCGCTTACATTTGAGGCTGACTCATTCTCTCCTTCAGAGGTTCTTTCACAGTAACTTTAATTACATCATGGACTCATTGTTTTCTGCCTTGATTTATTCTCTTCCTGCGGTTCTTGTTTATCATGTCAGCAACCAGGCTGGCTCACCTCCGAGGGCTTGTGGGAAATTTTCAGGGCTCTGGAAATAGGATCTGAGTTCATCTGTGTTTCTTCAGCTGGTGTGTGCAGACACCCCTGGGCATGTGAGATACACTTGCAGAAAGAACACTTAGCTATCACCTCGGCCACCTTACAAAGAAGACATAGTCATGTACAAAAAAAAAAAAATGCAGGAGCAGTGACTGGAATTGCCTAGGTTAAGAAGTAGATGGCAAAAATGGTCTCCAATATATGCATGTCAGTGCTGGGGATTGAATCCAGGGCCTTGCACATGCAAAGCAGGTGCTCTACCGCTGAACCCCACCTGGCCCCATCACACTTTGTCACCCTTGGCTTTCAGCATCCTCTGGCTTTGACTTTGGCCTTGGCAATAGAACTTTCTCTGGTCAAGGGAATGGTGACAAAGATGTGTAAGCAAGAGCTTGAACAGCGACAACAAAAACTCTTGTGCAATCAGTGTGCTTGCTTTCTCTTGTGCGCCCTAGCTGTTGTCATGAGAACACACTTGGGCTGGCCTGGTGGAGGATGACAGCCATGTGGGGCAGCTGAGACCAGCCTGGACCAGTAGGTGCCAATGAGCCCCACTATGACCAGGAGAACCACTCCACTGACCATTCCAAATGTACGGGCCATGGGTGCTTCCAGGGAACCTGGGCTCTGGATTTCATCTTACAATGAGCTAATAATTCCCTCTGAGGGTCACTGGGAAGACCAAAACTAAGTAGTGCTCCTGGGACATGTTGAGAGAAGACGGTGGCTTCTTCAGTGTTCCATGACACAGAGGGGACCTGGGACCCAGATAAAAACCAAGGACTATCCATATGTTAGCTGATGCCTTTCGGTAAAATCCAAGGCCAGCTTGGCCTCCAGCTCATCATGCAGTAACACACTGTTTTCCTGAACTCTCCATTGCTGCCTACTGAGCAGGTCAGGCCTTGAAAAATTCAATGGTGCTTCCATTTAAGGGCCTGGAAAAAACAGGCAAAGCCAGGACTTTCCCTTTGAGTGTGTGGTTCAGCTGCATTCCCGGCATTGAACTGGAAAAGGGCATCTGCTATTGCCTTGGGCCTGGGCTCACTTCTGATCAAGGTTTTTCCAGCACTGTTGGGTGCAATGGATGGCTCTGTCACTCTTCAGCTTGCTCCGCCTCCGCAGGTGCATGCTATTTTGATGGGTCATTCAGAAAATACGAGTATTTCTCTGGAGGCTTAGGTTGTTACTTGGCCTTCTTTGGGGCTTCTCGCAGGGAACTCCTTTCTCTTCATTTGAAGCCATTGTCTCCCTGAAAAGTGTGACCAGGTAAGCTTGTTTCTATTTATCTCAAGGTGTGTGTGCGGTGGTGGGGGGAAGGAGGGTGGTGGGGGACAGGGGAGATACAATCAACCCAAGGCTGAAACAAGAACAATTAACTCTATAAACTCCAAGACACTATTTGGAAGACTGAAAACAAAAACCACACACAGAGAACAATTTCCTTCATAAATGGGATTCATTTGGGATGTTTTCGACAAAATTCATCTTTCCTTCTTTTCCTCTTCTGCTCTGGAGAGCTCACTTCTCTACCTTTTCTGGTGGTGGGGTAAGGTGACAGCAGCTGGGGTAACGGACTCTGATCGCCTCGAGGCTTTCAGTAAGTCACATGACAGTTTGGACAGCAGCTGCTCACCTGTGAAGTGGCATCTATATGTAAGAAGTTTCTTGAAAGTGTAAAATATCCCGTACAGTTTCATGGGTTAGCTGAACTTAGCTGGGAGGTTCTTTGTCGTGTGCTTGTGCCAGGGTCTGGAGTCTGAAGGCTGCACTGACTGGGTGTCCAAGGTGGGCCTCTCTTTCCATGAGATGGCTGGCAGCTGGTGCTGTCACCCCGAGGACCTACACATAGTGTCTCTCAAGGCCGGGCCGGGGCTTCTCATCATGGGACACTTGGGTTCTGAGATGAACATGCCAAGACATCCAGGAGGAAGCTAGCTACCCAGACTCCCATGTCTTGGACTGGGATCACGGAGACCTCACTCTTCTCATCATGGGACACTTGGGTTCTGAGATGAACATGCCAAGACATCCAGGAGGAAGCTACACAGACTCCCATGTCTTGGACTGGGGTCACGGAGACCTCACTCTCTCCACATGATAAGATTCCTTCTCATGCTCATTTTATGATTTCACAGCACAGCTCCTATGTCCTCTGCTACTGAGTCAGTTACAAGTTTATGAGTCTGAGCAGAGAGCCAGCTGGGCCCGGGCACAGGGAAGGCTGTGTCCCTTGCTAAAGATACAAGCGGATGACGGATGCTCCATCCTAATTAGCTGGGAGGGAGCTCAGGGCCACACAGGAGCTGATATCAGGGACTGCTGTGCCTGGCTGTGCCCACCTCCGGGCCCTAGTTCCTCCTCTCTCCACCTGCTGCTTCCTCTCATAACCTGATCCCAGTGAGGCCTGTTAGGCAAGCGAAGGTGAGAAAAATGCAGTTCCTGCCTTGTATCTACAAGAGAAGCTAAGCCAGGGGAGAAAGGGAGTCTTGTTCGGCATGAGAGAGAAGGGGACCAGGTGGCCATCGTGATGGGACACTTATGGGAGGGAGGCTGGGCCACGGAAGTCTTCCCAAAGGAGGCGGCTCAAAGGGGCCAAGGAACAGAGTGAATGGAGGGCACTGCAGGAGGAGAGAGCAGCTTGAATGAAGTGTGAGTCGCCATGTGGCCTGGAGGAGCAACTGCCTGGGAGGCTGCAATGGGAATGGAGCGGACGCACTGGGGCGGGGCAGGAGATGCAGGCGTGGTCTCGGCTCTTCCCAGGCCTTGACAAGGGCAGAACAGCTCAGAGAGGCAGAGACTTGACGGAAGCCAGGACTCTATGGCTTCCTGGTCTCAGCCCCTTTCCAACAGCTGTCGTCCGACTGCCCTTGCTCGCTCTCACAGGGTTTCCCAGCTCCGTTTCTTTGTGGCTCCTGACAGACTATGGGTGTTGCTTTTCTGCACCATGTATTGTAAGGACTTCAGGTAAACCACCTTGGGCCGGATCAGTAAGCAGCCCCAGGGAATCGATGAGTGGGGGCTGGCTACCAGGCAGACGAGTCTCCTCCTTCTGTCCCTGCCAGCCTCAGGACTGCGTTCTTGTCTCCATGCCTAGGGAAATGGGGCAGAAGCAGGTATCAGGTAGACCATGAAGAGATAGGGAAGAAGCACCCATCACCTTCTTGATGCAGCTCTTGGATACCATCCTCTTGGGGAGCCGCCATCCTCTTGGGGGGCCGCCATCTCTCGGGGGCCGCCCTTCACTGTCTTTGTTCTGCCGCCTCCCTCTACAGCGGTAGTTCCGGGCCAGACCCGTTTTCTATGAAACTTGACCACAAGGAGAGGGACCAAGGGCCTTTTCCTGACTTGCCCCACAAGAGCCAAGTTGCCTCCGCTCTGACATTGCTTTAGAAAAAAAAAAAAACCAGCAGGGTGGACACTGATCCTACAGTCCGTTGCTTTCTGTCTTTTGCAGGCTGAGATCTCCCCTCCTTTCCCCTGTCCTGTGCCTCGGAAAGCTGACCTTGTAGAACAGTCAAGAGGCTCCCTGCTGGTTGGCTCCAGTGTGCTTCGGCCAGTGGAAGGCACTGGCAGGAGGCGGGAGGGAAGGAGGAGATGGGAATACTCTCTGCCCCTCTGCTTGCTTAAGCTCCTGCACACGGCTCTTCGGCCCATCCCCAGGCTTCTCCAGGTCCAGCCACACTCCTGTGGGCCTTGGTGGTTTCGGCAGTCTGCAGTCTCCAGCTTCCCCAGCATCCCCCTTGGCATCTTTAATCCTGTGCAGCTCTCTAGAAACAGTTCATTAGAGAGTCTTCAGTTGACCTATTAGAACAGAGTCCTGTTTCCTGCTGAGACACTGGGGAACGGGCAGCTGAAGGTCCCTTCCAACGCTGAACATTGTCACATTCTGGAGGGGCAGGTGCAAGGAACTGGCCACTTCTCAGGATCCAAGGCCTGGCTATCCTGTGATAGATGGTCTCCATGCAGGGATCCCAGCTCCTTGGCAGCCTCCCCACCTCTCAAGTTTTGTGCCTTTAACTAAGATTCCTAGTTGTCATAACTATTTTCCTGTTGCTCAGGTTCCCTGCTAAGAGCATCTTAAAGGTTCATTTGGGCTCACTGAATCTATCATGGTGGAGAAGTGACGTAGGCAGGAGCTTGAGGCAGCTGGTCACACTCCACCCACAGTCAAGAAACAGAATGATTTTATTCAACTCACATCCTTTTTATACAGTGTAGGTTGGTAGAGCCCAGCCCCCACCCACAATGGTCAGATCTTCTCACTTCGATTAGCTCAGTTAAGATACTCCCCCACAAGGCATGCCCAGAGGCCTGTTTCCTGGGTGATTCTAGATGTCAGGATAATAACTACTACATTAGTTTTGTGACAAGGGACACACAGACTTCAGAGAAGTGTTTTATCATGTGAGGATAATGTTTGTCCTCTCTGAAGGACACAAGGTGACATTTTGGAAGGGGAGTCCTTAATTTGTAATCCTGAGGGGTTTTTTTGTTTGTTTGTTTGTTTGTTTTTGTTTTTGTTTTTTTTTCTTTTTGGTTTTTTGAGACAGAGTTTCTCTGTGAACAGTCCTGGCTGTCCTGGAACTCGCTTTGTAGACCAGGCTGGCCTCGAACTCAAGAGATCTGCCTGCCCCTGCCTCCGAAGTGCTGGGGTTAAAGGTAATGCATCACCAGGGAGGTATTTTGAATATCTAAATACCACTTACTGGAGGACTATTCTAACAGCTTTCTAACCGTCTCTAGCCTCCATTCTCCATGCAAATTCATCATCTCAGATCTGAACCTGTCACTCTTGCTCGAAAGCCTTGCTTAATGCTCTTTGGCCAACCTTGATGTTGGAGTCCCCCTTTCAGCTCTGTACCCCCAGCCACTAATGCTGCACGTGGCATTGGCTCACTTTATAGCACTATAAATGAAATACTCGGTGCTGGGTAACTTTAGAGCTTTCTGCAGCTTGCAGTTCTGAAGGTTCAAGGGCATGGCACCAGCATCAGGCTGGCTTCATGGTAGATGGCTTCTCTGTGGTAAGAACGTGCATGAGGGGACCACAGGATGAGGTAGAAGGACACAGCAGCCAGGCTCTTTTCTAGCAGCCTTCTCCTCGCCTCAGGGTTACATGAGAATTGCCTTAGCCCTTGGCAACCAGATGACCTACAGGCCTTTCAGTAAAAGTGGCACCAGTTCAACATTGTCTCCAATCGTCAGACCTCTATAATGCATCCACATCGCAACCACAGCACAGGGAAGGAGAGCAGCCAGTGCCAGGGCTTACAGCAGCGGTGGGACACTTTATGGAGGAAAGGGACACTAGTGTAGACAGAGGGCGACCGGCAAGGAGGCTGAGGTAACCAGAGCGGGGCCGGTCAGATCCTCCTATCTTAGGCTGGATGGCTTTGTTCAATTCTGTATATGCTGGGCAGTCTTTCAGAGAGATAAAGCCTAATGAGTGAGAAGAAACATTCAAGCTTAGATTCCCCCTGGCCACTGGGAGGAGACGGGTCAGCAGGCACCTTCTGAAGCCAGGGAATCTGAGGCCTAGGGGCCCAGCATTTCTATCAGTTCTTTCCGGTTTTGGATACTGTCTCCTGGTAACTGAGTTCCAGGAGAGGTGTCTAGGAAGTGTGGGCTAAGAGAGCAGGACACATGTCCTTCTAATATTCCTGGTACATGAAAAGTCTTGTTGGGTCCAACTCGTGGCTTTCCCCGATCAGTCCCATTAAGAAAGAAAACATGGCTCCCCGGGAGGACTCCTGCAAGTGTGGCACTAATGGATAAAGTCCCCAAACTTACCTAATTCTCTAGCCTCTTCTTCCCCAGCATCCACTCCATCAGCAAATCCTTCAAACTCACTCAAAACATCTTCCGACCTGAACCTCTTTTCTCTAGGGATGTCAGGAAGCACCTTTTCTATCTTATCCCAAAGAGAGTTATCCACACAGACGATCAATCAATCTCTGACCCCTGGAGTCGGGCATTTTCCGCTTCCCTCCATCCTCACCCAGGGCTATCTTCCTCGGGCCACTTCCCTGTCTCTTACCTCTGTTACTGTTGCTGAGAGCCAGGCTCACAGGCGCGGGGAAGGTGCTCCCAGAGGCGACTAAAGGGTGGGCTGCCCTTCCACAGGCAGGCAGGGAAGTCTGGGTAAAGGGGAGGGGTCTTTTCTTAAGCAGGTGGGAGTAAGCCGGGGCATTCTATCTGTTCCTACTTTGTGTTGTTGCAAGAAGCTCAAGAGTCTGGCGTTTGGGGGTGGCATGAGGAAATGGGTGGATCGGTCCGGAGTGATAATGAGGCGCGTTCAGCTGTTCTCAGTTGTTCCGCACAGAGGAAGCAGGAGGCCGGAAGCCTCTAGGCGAAGCTGGGAAAGCTTTCCAAGCTGGGGGTCCCAGAGTCGTCCCAGCCACAAGCTTTGGGGGACAGCAGCAGCTCCCACGGGCTTCTCCTCCACCTCCGCATTCATTGGCTGTCTCTGCCCATCAGCGGCCAGCTCCAGGCCTGGTCCCACCCCATCTGCCGCACTGTCACCCGGGATTGGCTGAGCTCTGCAAGACTAGGCTGCCTTGCCTCTCGCCATCAGATTCATTAAACAAATGAATCACAATCCTAATTAATTTGAGCAACAGAATTTATGTAACTGCTCCCAGCAGGATGTCTGCTCTCAGTCGGCAGCGAGATTAATTCCTCTCTCTGGGAAATTCCAGCCGCGCTGGTCAATAAACCTTAATGATGACAGAAATTTCCCATCTGTCTCTGTTCTGGGCAGGTAACCCCTGCTACCCAGACACGGAGAGGACAAGGACACCAGAAACTCTGCCAGCCCGGATGAGTCCTGACCCACCTAGAACACACACTAAGCGTCGACCAGAGACAGGACTGCCCAAGCCAGGCTTGTTCTGAATCACCTAAACCTCACAGGAGGTGTTTAACTTCTATTTGTGGAATGAATAAAAACTACAGTGTGTTGCTTAAAAAAATGGCCTCAAGGGCCAGTGATATGACTCAGTGGGCTGCTTGCTGCTAAGTCTTACATCCTGAGCTGGATGTCTGGAACCCACACGGTAGGAGGAGAGAATAGACGCGTTCCAGTTGTCCTCTGACTTCCACACGTGCAATCCATGGCACGTACATTGCCGAACCCAATAATTTTAAATTTTAAAATTAAATGGCATCCAGATTCAGAACTGCAACCACTCCTCTGGTCCCCCACTCCTGTTCCCTTCCAGACCTAATTTTGCCTTTTGATTCTTCTGAACTTTCTGGCCTACAGGCTGGTCCTTAATGTCTGCCTTCCTGCCCTTGGACAAGTAATTTCTCTCTAAAACACGCCTCTTGTCCTCTCGCCAGCAATGAGGGTATCTAAGTGAAAAGTGGTTTGGAATTAGTTTTCCTTATGACCCCCTACTCATCTGACACCACGCTTCGCCTCCTATGCAAAGTACATGGACTTCTTTGGGTAGACAAAATACAGTGAAAATGTGCCAGTGGGTGCCTGCCTGACTCATGTAAGTAGCAGTGGACAATGGTGCACAAGACACAAGACCAGTGCACTTCATCAAGGCTAGTTTCTAGGTTGCAATAATTGGGCAGGCACAGCACCATTTCAGGGAGGGATCAGTGCTTTGCAGACATGAGGCAGGGGGATGTCATGGAGAGGGCATGCAGGGAGGGAGGAACCTGTTGAGGAGGTACCCTTTTGAGTTGTGACTCAATGGCCAGGAGGAACTAATCACAGGACCAGCATCCAAGAAAGGGGGTAAAAATGGCAAATGTCCTCAGGAGCAAGCCTCTCACATTAGCTTCACTCTGCAGGTTACAGAAAGGACCAAGACTCAGTTGGCCATTCACCTACTTAGGGCTAGGATTTGAACCCAAATCCCTCACCTGTAGAGGGAGTGTTAGGGAAACACAAATGGAAGAGATAGGAAGAGGTGTGTTGGGATGAGGGGAGGAAGACCTAGACTGTCTTGTCTTCTCAGGTGGAGCCCCAGGTAAATTAGAATTTGTCTCTTTCTGATGACTGGTTGAACTAACTATAAGATTGATTCCCAGGAGAGCCTTCTGACTGCTACCATGTCAGTGTCCCAGACCACTGGACGCAGCTGCTTCTTTCATGGATGAAGTTAGCTTCCTCTTTGTTCTCAGATAGTGAGGAAGCAACCATTTTTAAAAGTGTGTGTGTGTGTGTGTGTGTGTGTGTGTGTGTGTGTGCGCGCGTGCGTGCACGCGCATGTATATGCACATGTGCCGTGGTATGTGTGGAGGTCAGAGGACAACCCCTGTGGGAGTCTGTTCTCGCCTTCTACCGTGTAGTACTAAGGATCAAACTCATGTGATCAGGTCTGGCAGCAAGCATCTTTATCAGCTGAGAGTTAACTTTTTGTTGTTGCACACTATTATGAGCACACTGCAGGGCAATTTTGCAATATACTTTTCTTCCTGTCATCAAAGAATCCTCAGGCTGGGGTGATGGCTTCATTAGTAAGGTGCTTGCCTGAGTTCAACCCCCGAGCCCATGTGCATGTAATCCCAGTGTTGGGGAGGCAGAGACAGGATGTTCTTGGGGCTCCTTGGCTAGCCAGTCTACCCTGTTTGATGAGTTCCAGACCAGTGAGAGAGCCTCAGATTAAAAAACAAAAGATGGAAGGAACCTGTACACACATGGATATGCACAGTCCCAACAAGTGCACTTTGCACACATGAACGCATACATGTGCATACATAACACATAATTCTTAAATGTGTTGAAATGTGGTGCATATGCACGTATGCGTGTGTGTGTGTGTGTGTGTGTGTGTGTGTGTGTGTGTGTGTGTGTGCCACATGTGTGCAGGCACCTTTGGAAGCCAGAAGAGGGCATCACATCCTCTGGAGCTGGAGTTATAGGTGGTTGTGAGCCGTCAGACTTGGGTGCTGGAACCTGAACTCAGGTCCTTTGGAAGAACAAGAAGCACTCTTGATGGCTGAGCCGCCTCTCCAGCCCTTCAAATGTGGGTTTTTTGTTTGAGACAGGGTTTCTCTGTGTAACAGTCCTGTCTGTTCGGGAACTTGCTCTGTAGACCAGGCTGGCCTTGAACTCAGAGATCCACTTCCCAGGTGCTTGGACTGAAGGCGTGCATCACCACACCCAGCTCACAGGTGTGTTTTAACAGCGGCATGATGGTTCACCCAAATACAACTATTTTAGGCTTTTTATTATAACCACACAGAACCTTCTTATAAGTCTAGGTTACAGCATCTCCCTCTAGTATGTGTCCTGGGCTCGGGGACACCAGTTTCTTAGCTTGGGGGACAGTGATATTTGGGTTCCCAAAAATGTTGCTCATAAGCACACCACATGGCTCATTGTCAGTCTGAGGAATAACCAGTGTCACCCTCTGCCCAGTGTTGCCTGTGCGGTGGCTTGGGTAGCGTCTGTCCCCTAGGGGTTCATGTGTTTGATGGAAGCTTCACCTCAGTGACTGACTTGAGAGGATTCTAGTGGGGGGTTCTTGGGTCACTGTGGAAGGACATGAGGTCTTCATTCATGTTCACAGATGAGCACTAGAGAAACCAGGACTGTTAAACACACAGGGTTTTTTGTTTGTTTTTTCATCAATGGAAAAAATTGACACCTAGTCACCTGGAAGGCTGGAGTGGATGTTATTTAACAACCTGGTGATCTTTTGCTATTCTGTAAAGCCAAGACCTCACAAAGAATCCCCCTTTATCCTGAGCATTGTTTCTCAGTCAATAGAAACCATCCTTATGAAGATGTCTCATGTACTTTGCAAAAGAGCTACACTGCTATACTTATTACAAATCCTTCCTCCCTAGATCCTTATCCTGAGCACTTTTTCTCAATTGATAGAACCCATTTTATCTGGGAGATAAAGGAAGAGGTCATAGGTGCTTTGAAAAAGATATGTACATTGCAAGGGAGTTTCGATGGAACCGTGACTGAAACTTTGTGGTTAAAGTTGTCATGAGGAAACTTTTCCTCAAAGTTTTACTGTGTATAAGTATGTGGAAACTAAACCACTTGGGGTCAGACTTCGGCAGTTTGAACCAGCCTGGCTAGTAAGTCATGATGAGCCGGGTTTCCTTCTTGCACCTCATGGCTCTTTTCTCTGCTGCCCGTGGAGCTTGCATGGACCCCCAGGTCACTGGGGCCCTTCCCTCAGAAGTGGTTACTGTTTACTGTAGTTGATTCTTACCAGAGAGGATTGTTACAGAAAGAGCAAGCCAGCCTCTACTCCACTCTTTGGCTTCCTGTTACTTTTGGAAGAGTTTCCACACGATGCTGCCTGCCACCACACTCTCCAAAGAGTGCCCCCACAGCACCACCCACCCAATTGTGAACTTTAGCCACCTAAACTGTGAGCTAAATAAACCTTTTCCCACAAAGTCTTCTTCAGGCATTGTAGTAACCATAGTAACCAGTAATGAATGCATACAACCCTCCTAAGCCTCTCCCGCCCATGCCCATTGTAGTGCAAGAAAAGATTCAGTGGGGAAGAGGAGAGGGGAAGAAATTTCTTGCTACATTTCAAAACAATATAGCACTTTAGACACACGAATGCTCTCTATGTGTATATATATATATATATATAATAAAAATAAAAAATGAAAAATATACATTTTTATATTACGTTTTGGTTCAGTGTGTGTGCTCCTATCGTGGTACATGGAGGTTAGGGCAGCTTGTGGAAGACAGTTCTCTGCTTCCACTTTGTGTGTTCAGGAGACTAAACTCAGAACTCAGGATGTGAGGCCTAGTGGCAGGCACCTTTACCCACTGAGCCATCTGGCTGGCTACCATAATAGTGTAGGGTGTGTGTGTGTGTGTGTGTGTGTGTGTGTGTGTGTGTGTACTAGCTGTAGTAGCCCAGAGTACAAGCCTGGTATTCAGGTGAATAGGGAAGCATTTGAAGACTCAGAAGATGGGTGTGTGTGTGTGTGTGTGTGTGTGTGTGTGT
>CABHPQ010000563.1:18096-30477 GCA_902168405.1 Peromyscus aztecus | reverse complement strand
ATGGTCCCAAGCTGATGAAGCTACTTTAGAAGGTTGTGGGGCCTTTAGGAAGAAGCAGGGCCTCGATGGAGGAAACGTGCCATTGAGTAAGGTCCCCAAGGTTTTCTAGCCTGGCCCCATCTCGTGTCTGCTGCTCTCTGTTGCTGTGGACACGGCATCACACACACTCTTACATCCATGCCCTCCCTGCTACGATGGACTGCATCTCAGCTTAAACGATAGCCAAAAAGAAACCTACCTCCCCCAAACTGCTTCTTGTCGGGATCTGGTCACAATGAGAAAAACAACTAGCAATGGGCATATCTCAAAATAAAATGTAAAAGCCAGAGCTGGAGATAGATCTCAGTGGTTGGGTGCTTGCTTAGCATGCACGAGGCCCTGGGTTCAATTGCCAGTACCACAGAAACAATTACCAGTAACAGTAACAAAACAGTTCTGGGTCTATATGTCCAGGGTTGTAACTACGCCATGCTTGCTCTACCTTCCCCCTCCTCCCCCCATGCAGACTTAGTTCTGTAAGGAACTGTGGTTTGCACACCACCGCCAGTACTTAGTTGATGCCTCTCTGGTCGCTTTGTTCTTGAACGTTCGTGTTATCCAGCTTTCTGTCACTATAAAGAAATGCCTGAGGTGATAGCTTAGGGAGCGCAAAGGCCTGTTTCATTCCTAGGTTTTAGAGGTTCCAGTCCTTGACCCCTGTTCCTTCGTGCCTGTGGTAAGGCAGCACACCACGGTAGGAGCAGCGTGGCAACGCAAACTGTCCACCTCACAGCCAGGAAGCAAGGGAAAGCGGAAAGGCTGGGCGTTCTTCAGTGCCCTGTGGAGGTGTCTGAGCTCCTTTGCTCAGTGCTGTGACCGAATGCCTGACGACAGCGTGGGAAGAGGCTCGGGGCTCCAGGGGATGCCGTCCATCGCGGCCCAGAAGTCGTCCGGTCGGCAAGAGCATGAGATAGCTGCCTGAACTGTGTCTGCAGTCACGAGGCAAAGTGAGATGCACGCCAGAGCTCAGCTGGCTTCCTCCTTTTCCTCTTTTTATTCGGTCTGGGGACCCCAGCCCACAGCAGGGGGCTGTCTTCTGTGCTCAGTGGAACCTCTCCTAGGTTATCCTCTACGTAGTCACATCAACAATGAAGATCAGTCACCACAGGGAGCAACCCTCCAGTGACCTGAAGACCGCTGGGCTAAGCCACCTCACCTGAAGTCCCTCCACTTGGGAGGCTGAGGCAGAAGGATCCATGTCAGCCTGGAGTAGCTAGGAAGATTCTATCTCAAACAAAACAAACCAGCAGAGGGTTTCCCACTAGACCCCAACTCCCATCAGACCCCCCTCGACTTCCCAGTGGCAGCACCCTGACAGAAAGCAGATAAAACAAGGTTTTATGTGCTACATTCATTCTTTCGCCTGTTCTTATAGCTTGGCTGTCATTTCTGAATTTTTTTTACTCTCAATTTTTTTTATTGCCTTCTCTCACCACATCTCTGATTGTTCTGACTGACTCAGGCTGCATCTCCGTTTCTCAGGGTGGCTGTGCCCCATGGTCCCTTAAGCACCTCGGGGCTTCCTTTGGGTCTATCCAGGACCATTCTTCAGTCTCCCTCCTCACACAGGTCCTTATCCCTGGAGATGGCACCTTCACTTGCTTGTAATTTGTCACTGTGGAAAAACTCGGTCCCCTAGTCTTCTTGTAAACAATGTCCTGATATTTGGGTTGCTACCTCATTGCCAGTTTGGTTTTATTTTTGTTTGTTTGTTTGTTTAAATTTTTTTGATTAATGTACAAAGATATTGGCTTCATGGTTATTGTTTTTATGAGAACAGTGAGATTAAAAACCTTGCAAACTACTCCAGTAATCTCAGCACTGGAGAGGCTGAGGCAGAAGGATGGCCACCAGTTTGAGGCCAATGAGAGTTACAAATGGAGGCTCTGGGTCAGAAATATAACAAATTCAGGACAGACCTGATCCAGAGTCCTGCCATGGAAAGACCCAGGTCCCCAGGTCAGGTGGCTGGGGTCAGGCCCACCCCCTACCCTCCTCTCCTTACCTCTGCTGAGGTCCCCCTGTCTACGCCTCCCTTTTTTCAACTCTGCCCCACAAGGAACTAGCAAGCAGCTTTGCCCCATCAGCAATGGTGAGTTCTTTCTAAACACCCTTTCCACACTCTTGGAGTCTACAGTCAGTCAAAAAGCCCTTGAGATTAGTGTCAGAATCTTCATGAAACCCCAGGTCTGCTGGTGAACAGGAGGTGGCGCTAAAACTCTTACTAAGATGCTGTATTAGCAATACCTAACGGAGATGCTTAGTTTATACGGGTGTATTTCTGTAGGGCGTTAGGAGTATAGCTTAGTGTAGAGTTGTGCTTAGTAGAATGAGACTGTGGGTTTATTTCTTAGCACATATATCTATATGTATGTGTATACATATACACACAGTCATACATATACATACATGTATATATAGAACTGAAATAAGGTTTTTATTAGTGCTAATATTTAATATATGTATATTAATTTTATTACATTTATTTGTCTTTGTGTGTGTGTGTGTGTGTGTGTGTGTGTGTGTGTGTGTGTGTGTGTGTAGATCTATACCCCAAAAAAGGGCATTGGATACCCTGGACTTAGAGAGTGGTAAGCTATGGGTGATGGGAACTAAACTCAGGTTCTCTGAAAGAGCTGTACATGCTTATAACCACTGAGCTGTCTATCCAGCCCAAAATATATGTCTTTGGGGCATAGGTTCTCCTATAGCTCAGGCCAGCCTTTAACTCACTTTGTAGCCAAGAATGACTTTGAACTTGTCAGGAGTTGGGGTTATAGACATGCACCACCACGTCTGGTTCTCCTCAGTATGTTTTTATTCTGCTCCAAGGCAAGCTTATATTTTACATTATGTCCTGGACTAAACATGTTTATTTCTTATTTTGTGTTTTGTTTTCCAGTTCAATCCTTCTTATAGTGTTTGCTCTTTCTCTTTAAAGCTTGCAAACCAGGCTGGAATCCCTCCCGGGGTCTATAACGTCCTTCCCTGCTCTAGAACTAAAGCCAAGGAAGTGGGGGAGGTACTGTGCACCGATCCATTGGTGTCCAAAATTTCCTTTACTGGCTCAACAGCGACCGGGAAGGTATGTGACGTCAGAGTCAAACAAGTGCGGGCGGTTCTAAGGCTTTCTCTTTATAGAGCATGGAATCGCTATTTTATGTTTTTGTTTCGTTTTATTGGAAATGGGGTCTACATAGCCCTGCTGTACTTGCTGTGTAGACCAGACTGGCCTTGAACTCACAGAGGCCCACTTGTCTCTGCCTCCCAAGTGCTGGGACTAAAGGAATGTACCACCACACCTGGTCAGTCATATAAATTTTGAATTGATATTATGGTTCAAAACTCAAGACAGTGTTGGCATTGTTTACCACTGGCATTGCCCCAGCTCACAGTGTCGCTGACTCCTTCCTCGTCTTCTGTAAATAATTGCTTTTAGTTTCCTACTACCTTCCTAGTGGATTTCTTAAATCAAATCTAATGAAATAAGAATCTGTAGTCTCCAGAATACATTGTATACATGTATGGAATTCTCAAAGAATTTATAAATAAATAAATAAATATGTATTAAAAATAATGTATTATTGCTGGGCACTGGTGGTGCACGCCTTTAATCCCAGCACTCAGGAGGCAGAGGCAGGCAGATCTCTGTGGTTTGAGGCCAGCCTGGTCTATAGAGCAAGTTCCAGGATAGGCTCCAAAGCTACAGAGAAACCCTGTCTCAAAACACGCCCCCCCAAAAAGTAATAATAATACATTATCATGTCTCCCTTTTCTTATATAAAATGATATCTAAAGCAAGGTGATCTTGTGCACCTTAAAATTTTCATTATTGGGTAATTTTTTTTCCCCAAGACAGGATTTCTCTGTGTAGTTTTGGGTCCTGTCCTGGATCTCACTCTGTAGACCAGGCTGGCCTCAAACTCACAGAGATCCACTTGGCTCTGCCTCCCGAGTGCTGGGATTAAAGGCGTGCACCACCACCGCCTAGCTCATTATTGGGTAATTTTGTAAAAACAAATTACAATTTTTTTCAAAACAATTTGTTTTTTTAAAAAAACAGGTTTAGCAGCCTTATATGTTAGTTTTCTGTTGTTACAAAATACATGAGAAAAATAACTTAAAGGAGGAGAGGAAGATTTGAGGGATGTTTTGGCACGTGGTTTAGGAGGTTTCAGCCCATGGTCAGTTGGCTCTGTTGCTTTTAGCCCTGTAATGAGGCAGAAGCATCATGGCAGGAGGCATTGATGGAGAGAAGTCCAGGACCAGATACATCCTCCAAACACATTTCCCTGTGACCTCCTTCCTGGCTAGACCCCCTGTGAATAGTTCACTCAACTATGAACTCATGATCTAATCCCCTCTCACTGGGGTCACCTGCTGGACATCTAAGCCATCAGGGAAGAAGGTACTTTCTATGCAAACAGGAACACCCTCTACATTGATTTAGATGTTCACAGCGTTCCCCTGCTGCACCCCTGCAGATCCTGTTGCACCATGCAGCAAATTCTGTGAAGCGTGTCTCCATGGAGCTGGGCGGCCTCGCCCCATTCATCGTCTTTGACAGTGCCAATGTGGACCAGGCTGTCTCAGGCGCAATGGCATCTAAGTTTAGGAATACTGGTCAGGTGAGTCATCCAGAACATTTTAGGGCTGGGACAAGGGTAGGTGTGTGTGTTTTACAAAGATCCTAGCACCACCGTGGCCTTGCCTCTCTCCCTGGTCTCTTTGTGAATTCAGGTGCTCATTCTGTGAGCAAGCATTTCATGAGTAGTTTCTCTCAGGCACTAGTTAGGCTTGGATTGTCCAAAGGGAAGTAAGAGATAGTCTGTTGCTTGAGAGAGTTTCGAGAATTTCATGTATATGTATATGTATATGTACACCATATACATATGTGTGTAGGTCTATGATCCTTTTGAGCATGTGCAGAAGCCAGAGGAGGATGCCTGGTATCCTACTTAATTGTCCTGAGGGACTAGGTGTAGCTGGAGTTTTTTCTCCAGGTCCCGCCAAGCCCCGGCAGTCCCTTAGCCCACTTATAAAATAAACATACAGACACTTATATTATTTAAACTGGTTGGTCATTAGCTCAGGCCTATCATTGTCTAGCTCTTACTCTTATATTTAGCCCATTTCTACTGGTACCTTACATTTTCCTTGTCCTGGCAGCGGCTCCAGGCAGTCTCTCCCTCTGCCTTCCTGTTCCCTCAATTCTCCTCTCTGTTAGTCCTGCCTATACCTTCTGTCTGGCTACTGGCCAATCAGTGTTTTATTTATACAGAGCGATATCCACAACAACTAGGGGAACTTATACACTTGCCAAGGAAATCCTGGATGTCAGATCTGACAGGCACCTGCAGGACTTCTGATATAAATCTAGGAACTGAAACCAAAAAGACTGAGTGACTTGAGTCATCCTCAAAGTTCCGGTGCTAGGAGCCAAGGGTCCTATTCCCATGCTGTTGCCCACGCCCCTGCCAGAAGCTGGCTGCTTAAGTCATACTCTCAGACAACTGGGCCTTAAAAGTGCAGTCAATAAGCCGAAGATCTTGGCTTCATTTTTACAGACAGGAGCTCCCCTTGTAGCCCAGCCTGGCACTGAACTTGCTCTGTAGCACAGGCCATCTGGGAAATGAAGCCCTCCTGGAATTAGAAGGCGTGTGCTGCTGTGTCCGGCCCAATGGGCTTCTTAAATGCTGTCCTGAGATAAATAGCCTCCAAAGTTTATAAGCGAAAAGGGAAGCTGGTGGTGTAAACTATTCTGTAGAACTTTTCTTCCTTGTTTTGACTTTTGGTAATTAATTTTTCCTTTTCTCATAAACTAAATAGTTTTTGTTCTTGTTTATTTGTTGTTGTTGTTGTTACAGAATTAGAAATTTTTTTTTAAGCAAACACAAAATGTCAGCAGAGTTCTATACAAAGCTATGGCTTTGAACTGTGTTAAACCAATAAAAAATGCATAGGACACAATTATACATATACTTATTTCTACTAGGAAAATACAATAAGGAAAAACCAAGTATCAATGATAGCTACATTTCCTATAGTATGCTTTTATTGTATCATTTTAAAGTATTAAGTCTAACTGGACAGATAACAAACCAGAGTCTCAGTATTTCAATCCGACGTGGAAGATGGCCTTTGAAAAAAATATTTTATTTTTTATTCACAAATATTCAGTCAATAAACTAAAGTTGCAAGTTTATGAGCTTTCAAAAAAAGATTAATTTTTTTGTTTTGTTTTGTTTTTTGTTTTTTTGTTTTTGGTTTTTGGTTTTTTGGCTTTTCAAGACAGGGTTTCTCCGTGTAGTTTTGGTGCCTGTCCTGGATCTTGCTCTGTAGACCAGGCTGGCCTCGAACTCACAGAGATCTGCCTGGCTCTACCTCCCGAGTGCTGGGATTAAAGGCGTGCACCACCACCACTCAGCCTAATTTTTGTTTTATAAGTGTGAGTGTTTCTCTGCCTGCATGCATGTATACTATATATGTGTTCATTGCCCTCAGAGGCCAGAAGAGGACATCTGAACCCCAGAACTGTTGAGAGCTTCCATGTGGGTGCCAGAAACTGAACCTGGGTCCTATGCAAATACTCTTAACCTCTGAGCCATCTTTCTAGGTCCCCTCATAATTTTTTATTTGTTTCTTTTGTTGTTTTTTTGGCAGTATTGGGAATAGAACCCATGGCCTATGCATACCAAGCAAGCAATCTATCACTAAACTTTATCCCCAGTCCTTTATCATTATTATTAATTATGTATATAAATGTGTGTCCATGTGTGGCCAGAAGAGGACATCAGATCTTATAGACCTGGAGTTACAGGCAGTTGTTGAACTGGCCAACATGGGTGCTAGGAGGTCCTCCTACAAGAGCAAATAACTGCTGAGCCATCTCTCTGTCCCCAAAAGAAAGTCCTCGTATCCATTTTTGAAATCACAGATTCAGCAAAACACTTGGAAGGATTGGCTGGAGGACATGTGTTATTGTTTGACCTCATTCCTGTGCTCTCTGCTGCTGCAGCCCTGCTCCTCAGGAACATTACAGCCTTTGCTTTCTAATAGTATATTGAAGGGCTACTTTTCTGGTTATTTGGGTTTTGTTCACACAGCTGTTTATTCTTGCTTCTATGTTTAGCTCTAGATGTGTAGTAGCTATGGGAAGAATTGGACAGGTGTGTTCACTCGGGGCATTTATTCCCCACCTGGGAAGAACATAGAAGGCTGGACTCATGAGAATCATTTCGGGAAGGGTTGTCTTACATTTCTTGGACCAGCCGATTCTGAAAAACTAACTGGATTTGTTTTGTCTTCTGTCTAGACCTGTGTTTGCGCAAACAGATTCCTGGTACAACGGGGTATCTACGATTCCTTTGTAAAGAAGTTTGCAGAAGCAATGCAGAAAAGCCTGCGTGTGGGTAACGGATTCGAGGAAGGAACAACTCAAGGCCCGTTAATTAATGAGAAAGCAGTAGAAAAGGTGAGTTGGTCTTATCTGCATGAAGGAAATTTTGTGATGTCAGTATTAAAAGCTTAGTTAAATAAAAGCATTTTCATAAGGTCCCCAGCAAGGCTGTTTTGGAAATAATGGAGAAATGCAAAAAAGTTTAAAAAAAAAAAAAAGAATTCCTACCACTACCAATGTGTATGGACAGTGATGCCTGGACATGCTCTTCCTGCTCCGCCTGAGAACCTGAGATTGGGTCCATTAGGTCTTCTGCCCTCCCTAAGTTTTCTGTCATAAGAAGCTTTTTCCTTGATGTCCTTCCAGAAGAATTTTAACGTAGACACCCAAAAAAAAAGGCACATAGAATCGCAGGCATCCCACAGGTAAGGAATGACAGAGGGAAGCTCCTTGCAGGAAGGAATTGTTTGCTGAACGTCACAGTCTGGGTGACCAGCAGGGTGAGCTTTCTCTTGGTTACACTGGTGTGTGTTTGGCTTTCACTTCATTTTTACTACGTTTCTTTACTCGGTGTGTCTGAGCGTGAGTTGGGGGGGGGGGGGGGGGCACATGTGTGCCACAGCACAGGTATAGAGATCGTAGGACAATGTGCTAGAGTCCTTCTCTCTTCCACCACCTGGATCCCAGGGGAAGAACTCAGGTTCTCAAGATTGGCAGCAAGCACAGTTACCTGCTGACCGCTCACCAGCCCTGGTTTTAGCTCTTTTAATTTGTTTAGGTTATCGTTAAAATTAAGGGTTTCATCCTGCATTCTCATACATGTCTGTCATTAGACTTTGCTCTCATCCCTTCCCTGCCTACCCTCCTCCTCCTAGTTCCCTTCTTGCTCATTCCTTCTCCCCCCAAGTCGTCCGCACTCTGCTCTTATATCACATATGTTCTATGCTTTGTTCTACTGTTTTTAGAAAACATCTTTTTAAGAGTCAGAAAGTGAGGGAGCCAGAGGGGTGACCTGGAGGTTTAGAGCCCTTTCTTCTTTTGTTAGGGTTACAGGCAGCTGTAAGCTTCTCAACGTGGGTGCTAGGGACCAAACTTGAGTCTTCTGCAAGAGCAGTGAGTGTTCTTAACCACTGAGCCATCTCTTCGGATTCCTTGGAATGTCCTTTGATTGTGTGGCTTTCTCTTAGGCTTGATTTGATCTTGAGTTGTTCTGTTCATCATTGCCTTCGGAGCAATAGGCTACACCACATATAGCCTACACACACACCATATAGGCTAGGTGAGCAGCATGCCAGACCACCTGGGTTTGTATCAAAATACTGTATGCTGTTTATTCAATAGTGAAGTCAGCTAAGGACACATTTCTGAGACAACATCTACCATAGGTAAGTAACGCCTTTGTGTTGGAGATGTAGCTAAACATCCCTTCAACCCTGATGACAGTGGACAAGTGAATCTACGAAAGTACAACCAGCCCAGCTTGCCGTGAAAGCAAAGCTCAGAGAAACCCTGGGCTTTCCAGAGCTGGTTCTCTTCCGCCACGTGGGTCCCAGGAACTGAACCTTGGCTGTTAGGCTTGCATGCCGAGCCACCGTGCTTGCCTATTTGTAGGGAAACAGAGAGAAAACAACAACAACAACTATGGTTTTTGCCGTTTAACGTTTTAAGAGATTGTACACTTTGGAAAATGTCCTCATCCAGTCTTCCCTCGTGCCCTTCTCATCTCACAGGTAGAGAAGCATGTGAATGACGCAGTGGCCAAAGGCGCCACCGTTGTGACAGGCGGGAAGCGACACCCAAGTGGGGGAAACTTCTTTGAGCCCACGCTGCTCAGCAATGCCACCACGGACATGCTCTGCATCACTGAAGAGACCTTTGGGCCCCTGGCGCCGGTTGTCAAGTACGTTCCTCTGTGGTGGGAGGAAGGAGAAGATTGGAAGGAAAGCTAATCTGAGAGAGGTTCCCGTGCTGTCTCAAGGGTGGGGTGGGAGGCCTGAGCAGCTGCAGGCAGAGTTGCCCTGTATCGGTTGAACAGCACAGCTGAGTTTATGATACTTTGGTTTTGATTTGGGGGCTGTGAGTCAGCCCTGGGTGTTGTTTCTTGGGAGCTGTCCACCTCAGATTTATAGACAGGGTCTCTCACTGGCACCTGGGGCTCTCTAGTTAGAGTAGACTGGTTAGCTGACAATTCCAGGGATACTTCTTGGTCTGTCTCCCCAAACCTGGGATTACAAGCACAGGCCAACAACTAGGTTTTCACATGGGTTCTGGGGGTCGAACTCAGTACTTCCCCAACAGAGCCAGATATCTCCCTAGTCCCTGGTCCCAGTTTTGGTGTTTGTCCTTTGCCTTTGTAACCCAGGCTTGCCTTGGGCTCTCAACCTTCTTGCCTCAGCCTCCCGAGTGTTGAGATAATAGGCCATATGCCATACCCAGTTTCAAGCACAAAATTCATGAAACTCCATTTAGTTTCCTGCTGCCTCTACTTTTTCTTTCCTGATGAGGAATACCTTCAAGGGCTCTATCTCAGCAGTCTAGAGGTAATGAACTTGGACCTCATGTGATCCTTTATCCCATCTTAACAAGTAAATCATAGTTCTCAGATCAGTGCTCTGAAAATATTCCTTTATCTACTTGGATCCAGGGCCTGGAAGGGCTCAGCAGAGAGTGTCGGGTCTCTGGGACTGGAGTTAACAGCTGTGAACCACCATGTGGGTACTAAGAATTGAACCCAGGTCCTCTGCGAGAGCAGCAAGTACTCTCTACCAATGAGTAGCCCTTGTGTAAACATTGTTTGACAGTGCCTCTGCCAAGCTGGTCTGCTTCTCCTCTCTCTTGGCAAAGGTGGGCCGCATTGATCTACCGCGTCTTGGAGAGGGCTCAGTTGCCATGTCTGCGTCTGTACTTCCTTCTTAAATTCTCCCCCGTGGACCACTTTGCAACCCTGACCTCCTTCTTGTCAGTATTTAGGAAATGAATCAGGAGAAGATAAAGCTGGCTATGTTTCCTCTTCACCTTAAGGATTTTACTTATGACCTACTTTAACTCTGGCAGGTTTGACAAAGAAGAAGAGGCCATTGCCATCGCAAATGCCGTCGATGTTGGATTAGCAGGTAGGTATCTGTCCGGAAGCCACCATAGTCATCTCCTCAAGTCAATGCCATGTTCTGCACTGGCCCTGAACTCTGGAAATCTACCTGCCTCTGTCTCAGAGAGCTGGAATTAAAGGCATTCACCACCTTGCCTAGCAAACTTAAACAGTGGTATGCTTTGTTTCTTTACAAGTGGCAAAAGTGGCCTTGTGCAAACATGTTCCTTTCTCCTGTGACCCATGACACACATGTAGAGCGTTCTGGCTAGAGCTGAGGGTGGGAGACAATGGGGGGGGAGGGTGCAGATTGTTCTAGATGGAGAGTCACATGCAGTTTCCCAGAGACATAACGCTCCGTGCTTTTTTTCACATTTGACTTGTCCTGGTATCCCCAAGAAGCCTCATCAGCAGAGTCATGGACAGTGTCTAGAGATGGGAAGCGTGTGTGTGTGTGTGTGTGTGTGTGTGTGTGTGTGTGTGTGTTGATCATCACAGTTTGGAGATGATACTGAGAAAATGTGCACATTGGCCCTGGGTATAAATGCAGAACTGTGGGTTACAGAGGTATAATTTATCATTTCTCGGCCTTTTTGCTAAAATCACATGGAGAGACACACATAAGATACAGCTGTAGCTCTCTGGAGACTCCTTTGTGGATGTAACGCAAACAGTTTATAGAGAGGAAGACAAGCATGCTGTCACATACTCAGTTGTGGTACTGCTGGAGCAACTGTGGCCCAAGGCTTCTGCAAGGTCAAGAGCAACACCTCCTCCTTTTTCAATGGTGTGATGTGGAGGAAGCCAGGCTTTGCCTTAGGTCCTACGGGATTGCTGCAGGCCGCAGGAAAACGTAATGGAATTCAGCTACTATCACAAAAGCTACTGCTTGGAAAAGTCAAGGACTTCTCCAAGGGTTAAGCTATGGCTTAAGAAGTGTTGGTGATATTTTAGCCTTTGTACATATATATTAGCTGTTTCCTAAAATGATTTTCTTGTGTGCTTCCAAGAACTCCTAACAGTGTATTTATCTAATATGCCTATCAAGCATCCAAGGCCAAACGAAACAACACCTGTCTCCTAGATCAGTTGGATAGCTTTATTTCTTGTGCAATTTAGAGTGAGACCGTTCTTCTTTACAGCCTTACTAATAGACTCCTAATTTCTTACCTAACCACTTCTAGGAATGTAGACTGAACACATAAATTCCCTTCTTGATATACTAATCAATCATTAGCTCTTTATTGACCTCCTCCTTTACCATTCCCCTTTTGGGTTGTAAAAGAAAGCCTGGTGGTCACTGCCTGAGGAAAATTCTTACCTGCCTTTATGACCCCGTAAAAATTCAAGCCTGGTGACCTTGCTCTGCAAGAGGATTACTATTGCTTAGATTTATAACTGGATTCCTGAGAGAGTTAGGGAGAACTGAGAGAATATGGAGAACTGAGAGGTAGAAGGAGAGAGAGGAGGATTTTTGAAGAGAGAACTTGAAGACGAGACAGAGGAGAGACAAGAGAACAGAAGAACTAGATGGGTAAGAACTAGAGAGGAATGAACTAGATGGGAAAGAACTAGATTGAAGGTCTAAAAGAGAGTACCAGAGGAACAAGATGGAAGATGAAGAAGAGCCAGATGGGGAAGAACAAGATGAGAGAGAAGGAGATGGGAGAGGAGCTGATTTGGGAAAGAACTAGATGGATGAGAACCTAGAAGGGGCAGAACTAGATGAAGGAATTAAGATAGAACCTAGAGGGGACAGCAGATAAATGTAGAGAGAAATCAGGCAAGAAAGGAGCTAGGCATGAGAGCAGAATAGAAGCTGTGTAGAGAGAGAACTGACACAGAATGATAAAGT
>CABHPQ010000562.1:31174-86471 GCA_902168405.1 Peromyscus aztecus | reverse complement strand
CCTTCCTTCCTTCCTTTCTCTCTCTCTCTCTCTCTCTGTCTCTCTCTGTCTCTCTCTCTCTCTTCTCTCTTTTTCTCTCTCTCTTTCTCTTTCTCTTTCTTTCTTTCTTTCTTTCTTTCTTTCTTTCTTTCTTTCTTTCTTTCTTTCTTTCTTTCTTTCTTTCTTTCTTTCTTTCTTTCTTTGTAAGATAATTCATGGCTCTTGTGGAGAGTATTGTCAGTCCAAACTGGATAACTTCATTTGAACTATATGTGTATATGTATGCTCATAGATTTCTATGTGGTATATGTAATTTTGGTAAATAAATAATAAAATGGCTCCTTATGGCTTTCCCAGACATCCTTAGTGTTATTTGATCCTCTTCCCTCCCTCTCCTTCTTTATTAACATCCCTTCTTCCATTCCAACTAAAGCCCCGCCCATTTCCTCTTTCAAATCACTTGTATCCTCACCCAAATGGAATCGTTTTACTTTTCCAGTTTCTGTGGTTACCCTACTTTATATACTCATATCTAAAAAATTTGGAACTAGGAACCACAAATGAGAGAGAGCATGTGACATTTGTTTTTCTGGGTCTGAGTTACCTCACTCAATATATCATTTTCTAGTTCCATTCATTTGTCTACAAAGTTCATGATTTCATTTTTTTAACAGATGAATAGTATTCCATAGTGTATAATACTACAGTTTCATTACCCATCCATCAGCTAAAGGATATTTAGTGTGTTTCCATATCCTAGCTATTATGAATACAGCAACAATGAACATGGCTGGGCAAGCATCTGTGGAATAGTATGTCAAATATATCTGGGTCATATGATAAATTTATTTGTAGCTTTTTAAGAGCTCTTCGTGGTGACTGCCAGAGTGGCTGAAAATGAATATTTTTAAAACATAATTGTTGTTACTAAATAGAAACAGAATTCCTACAATTTTGATTCTTATTGACCAACAATTTGGGCTTCTTGGCTTTGTTTCTCCCTTAACTTGCCTTTTGTCTTCAACTATAAAAAGAAGTGAGTGGGGCCATCTCTCAAGGATAATATGAAGCAAGCCCTTTAAAGCCAGAGAATGTCTCTTATAAGACTTAGATTGCATAATCAAAAGCATGCTATTCTAAGAATGACCACACACGCTGAGGGACTTTGAGCCTTACACAATGGAGAAAGCCCCAGTGTGAATGAACGCCATGCCTTCCTTTCTAAAGCTCTGTCAGCCATCATATGCAGCTTCTACCTCACTCTAGCTTTAGAAGTGAAGTCACTCACTCTCTGGTGGTTGTTGATCACTAACAAGGCTTGACGTAGAAAAAATCTACACTTCGTAGCTTTGATTGAAGCTGTCTTTTACCTCCTCGTGTTCATTTTTCAATCAGCTGTCTTACATTTCAGTCTCAATAAATAAAATCTGAATCATAAAACAGATGATAATTCATCAAGGGACAATACACAAGTAGGACTATATCATGACTTTCATGGACCTGTGCATTTCCTCTATATACGTTTCTTACTCCACATTAGAAAGAAAAAAACTTCAAAATTTGAAAGCATCTTTAAATCCAAAATGATGGAGAGTAGAGAAATTGAATGAAAAAAGGTAACTCATTCAACCTTCCCACAGAGCTGGCTGAGCAGACAGCTCCTCTCATTGAGCTACCCTGGCAGTTGACTTAAGACACCCTAGAGGGCCATGGTCACTGCGTTCCAAAACCATCCAGCTTGTGTTCTTTTCTCTTTCACAGAAGCTTTCTGTCCTGCAGCTTGTCTCCCCAGGCTCCTCTTCTCTGTCATCTAACCATGTAAAGGCTGAAGCGTCATAACAATAAAGGCCCCAATGTACTCATTAGAGGAAGTGCTATTCCCAGGGGTCTTCACCACTTTATCCTTCCCTCCTCTGTACTTAAAAAAACAAAAACAAAAACAAAACAAAACAAAACAAAACAAAAAAAACAAAAACTGCCTCGCTGTGCACAAGTTAATCTATCACATCCTGGTCGATCAACTGTAGATTCTGAAACTATCCAGAGCTTAAGATTTCTTACTGGCAAACCAGCATTCTTTACGTGAACAGTGATGCAGTCCGTGGATCTTGTCTGCATCCAAGACTAAAGCATCTCTGCAAGGCATCACTGTATTTCGTTCCTTTGAAAAATGTTTCCAAAGCTGTATTCAGTCCAAAGGTAAATAAAGGAGAACATGAATACATTTTAAGCCTTCTCTTGGTGAACAACTTTTACTAATGATGGCAACAAAATTATTGAAGCCTGCAATAAGCCATCCAGTGCTTGCATAGGTCACCTATGACCACTATTAAGATTTAAATATCCCCTAAAATTAAACACTTTGGGGTTATTAATGTTTCCTTTCCTCTCAAAATTTTTGTGTTGAGAGGAGGTATGGGAGGAAATGTGTTAGCAACAGTAGGATGTGGAGGAGAACTCTAAGTACATTAAACATCTGTTGATGGAGCCATTAGCACAGTTTGTAGCGACTGCCACCTGGCCCTTATTCCACTTTGTTCCAATTTTAGTATCTGAAAATACACTGTAGCAATCATGTAACACTTCTTTTAAATCTTTTACTACTGCATTAAGTGACGCCTAAGTACCAATCAGTTCTCACTGAGATGAAAAAAAAAATCTGCTTACGGCCAAAATCAAATGCCAATAAGAAAGCAGCAAGGGTCAAACATCACTTAGCATTTCAAGCTGGCTATGTTAGTATCTACCTGAAAGGAAGTCCTTAAAAGAGCAAATGGAGGCAAAGGTGAGAGAGACTTTCCTCCATCAGTCTATAGGTTGTTTTCAAGTACAGCATTAGACTGATCGTGAACAGAGAGCTAACTCTCAAAGGAAAAAAAAAAGCCTCCATTTTCGCTGAGTGCTCAGCCTAAATTAGTTGCTCTTTCCTGGAAAAGGTACAAGAACCAATGTTCTTCCTGAGTCTCATTAGACTCTCACAGCCCTGCTCCAGACAGTATTTATTGTTGCCTTGATTTACAGTCCACACATTCATCGTCCTCTATAAACCAGGGTCCTAAAGCTGCAGAAACACTGTTCCAATCCCGAGAAAAACCAAGCTTCCTTGTTTGCTGGCACCTGGGTTCCTTTCCCATGACCATTTTTTCCTTATAAAATAAACCCTACTGAAGGGGTTCACCACATTCGACAAGGTGCTCTAAAGTACCTGCAAAATCAGAAATTCACTTTTTCCAGATCTCCCTGTCAGTGTCCCCATTTCCAGCTTATTCATCAGCGATTGGGGGCCCCATCTAGCAATGTTTATGAAATGGACTGATGGAGTCGCTGATGCAGTTGTTCTCAGTGAAGCTGTCCTAGGTTCTTCCTCTCCTATGCTAAGTCCTGCAGCTGATTCTCCGGTACAACATGCTATGTATCTGCAGTGTTCCTAGAAATTGAAAAATGGAGAAAACTGTCTGTCTGTCTGTTCCTTAGACCTTGTTACACATCTGTCCTTACATTAGGACAAAGATGTGCCTTTGACCAAGGGTTGATGTAGTTGATCAGTTCTCCAGTCCTATGCAAGACACAGACATCTATTTCCCTTCTTACTGAAGACTGATGGTGTGAGGACATTGATGTCCTCAGTGGTCTTTGACAATTTGATCTGCTTGCTTTCATTCAATTTCAACTGGCTACTTTGTCTTGAGTTTCTTTCTTTGTAAAATAAGGAAAATAGATACTTGGGATACCTACTTCATGAACTGTAAAGTATAAAATAAAAACAAAATGTATCTCGATACGATACCTGGACAGGAACAATGGTGAATGACCAGGCATGGTGATTTGCTCCTCCAATCCTAGCACTCGGGGGGGGTAGGGGGGGGGGGGCAGTAGGACAGCCATGAGTCCTAATCCAGCCGGTTACTATAAAATGAGACCCTGTATCTATCTGTAACAAAGACACTAGATGAGGACATTGTCTACCTCCTTTTCTCTCCTCTTCCTCCCTCAGGACCGCTGTCTGCCTCTCTGCCCCACCTATACACTCCGGAATCCCAGTTGCTCTTCCGAATGGTCCTTCTCATGTACCCCACTGACCCTCACAGATGCTCTTGGAGTTCTCCGTCAGCTTCCTAAATACTCCTCTAGGGTCCCCAGATGGGAGCTCTCTCTCACAATTTCACTGATAACTGGACCCATCCTCTTTAGAGTTCTCCCGGGCCACACAAGCTAAGGTAGCTCCTCCTTCCACCCACATTATCCTCTCTCTCTCTTGGTTTTATTTATTTTAGAAATTAGACCTCTCAGAAATGATTCATTACCTGTTCTCACATTTAGAGTCTGCCTCCTCCAACCCCTCTTTGAACAAGGCCTATTTTTCTTTGCTGTTATAACTCTTTCATGGCATGTATGTGTGTGTGTGGTGGGGGGGGTCTTGGTTTATAGTAGGTGTTCCATGGCTATCTGAACTGAATTGTTTCCTTTACTTAGTGACTTAGAAAGCAAGCAATCCTGGAGCACCTGTAGGGGCTGTGTGTGTATGTGCTGAGGATGCAATCTGATAAAATATGGCTCCATGTTCAGGGCACTCAGACTGCAGAGGAGAAGCGGGGAGAGAAACTTCAAGTGCTTTCCTTGCTGAAAAAAGGGTTAGTGCTCATTCCCACTGGAATATATTTTCATTTTTTCTGCTATCTTCAAGATACTTTCACTGTCTCCTTTTTCTGCTTTCTTCAAGATAAATGAAACTTTATCAATTTTGATCTTTCTCAATATTGGTTTTTATAAGTGTATTATATGTGTATTATAATGGTTTATATAATTTTATGGAATTCTACTGTGTTACTTTAATAAATATCTTTAAAACATTTAGAATATAAAGTTAGTCTAATCACATAGATGTTCAATTTCTATTCAAAAATTTCTAATCATGAGATGTTGATGTTTTCAGCTAACTTCATGGTTTATATTCTCACCCCCTACACTAGTATCAAACCCAAGGCCTTGTGCATGCTAAGCAAGTGCTCTACTATTGTAAAACATTCCAAACCTGATTTATGTCTTGATGAAAGAAAAAGCAAACCTCGTGCTAAATTAAGATTAAGTATCGTTGTACATGCTATATCATTGATAACAATAGAATACATAAAAAGCGAAACATGATGGGAAACTGAGTTATCTCATTGCATTGAGCATGAGAGTGTGCTCAGCTCAAGAACCCACATACCAGCAGCCAGCATTACTTCATAATTTAAATAGACAATTGGATTCCACAAATTAAATCACCTGTTGCAATAAATGAAAATGTTAATTTAAATGATACTACAGATATAAGCACCATTATTAATAAGTTCACATGATGGAGAAGGTCCCTGAGAGTCTTGTTCCTTCCTAAGTTTCCAAACTGCAAGTCTATTATTGTGTGATTTGATAGCTGCTGCATCAGACAGGTGGTTGTATGCCAGTAATATAAAATGAAGACAATAATATTTGCATTGAGCCGGGCGGTGGTGGCACACGCCTTTAATCCCAGCACTTGGGAGGCAGAGCCAGGCGGATCTCTGTGAGTTCAAGGCCAACCTGGTCTACTGAGCGAGATCCAGGAAAGGTGCAAAGCTACAGAGAGAAACCCTGTCTCGGAAAAAAAAAAAGTAAAAAAAAAATATTTGCATTGAAATTAATATGTGTGTAACTACTCCATGAAATATGCATCCAGTGCTTTTAATTTTTAAATTATTCCAGCATCAGGAATCTTAGGCAAAAAAATGGAATTTTAACAATTTCCTATATGATTCTGTTGAAGTTGCTTCATAGACTACTCACTGGACCCTTTTAGCATCTCTAGCTCCTTAACCTTCCTCCATAACCACAGTTTTATGATATATCTATGGGATATATACATATATATATATATGGATCACTGCAACACGTGTTAAAATGTAACAAGAGCAATCTAAAATTCAGTTTTTCCTATGCAAGGGAGTTTCTCTCTACAAGAAGGACTCTGAAGATGAACATAGATTGCACCAAACGATAACAGTAAGGTGATTTCAGTGGGCATATTGACTCAAGTTTTCTCCTTGTGATCTGTAGAACAAGTCAGATGGCAAAGCAGCTGATGCCCAGGACGGTCACTCACTGTCCCCGAGGTAACTAAGCTGGTGACGGTCTCCCTTGCTTTTTATAGAATGAGCATTTGATACAGCTGGGCTGGAGTGTTCTTAGAGTGTTACCAACTAGGCCAAAGTGGATCAGCTGTTCCTGAGGTTCCTTTAAGCCTTTGTTTTTATGGATTGGTTCATTTTCAAAGGCAGCATGTAGAAAAAACTTGAAGTGCCTCAGTCTGCCTCGCCCTGCTAATTGCCCCAGCACCAATCTAAAAACCCCCCTATGCTTCGCTACTAAGCGGATGTGGAAGCCCACTTGTCCTAGACATCCTCTGGAAGAGTTTGTAAGACCTATCTGTGTCCTCAGCCAGCTCAGCTGGAAAGCGCAGAGGGTATTTCCCAGCTCATGAATTTGTGTTTATCTAAGTCAGGCTCGACACAATGTAGACTGATTCTTAATCCTACTTTTGGCAAAGCTACGAGGAAATACACATAAAGAAGAAAGAAGTATTGGGAGTTAGACGATGCGGGAAGATAAGATGAAAATTAAAAAGGAAGGGGGAATTAAAAATCACTAGAAAGAGAATCCTAGTTTCATGTCTTCCGGCCCCAACTTATCATAAGAACCTTTGTATCACTAAGAGATGTGGATGCGGACGCGGATGAAGTAGGATGAAGTAGGGCCCTCTTGTAACACTCTCATCAATGCACAAGTACAGGGTCTATAAAACAAGGGCGAAGAAGCAGTCAAGCCCTTAAAGAGACAGTTTCCAAAAGCTGTCTGATGACAGTCACTTGGTCCTCCTCTGGACAGACAAATTCGTGCTCAGTGCTCCCTCTACTGGCTCTACAAGAGTAGGTTATCAGGTTTATAAAACCAATCAGCCTTTCATTTCTCTGTGATTTAAACAGTTTGCTCGGAAACCCATTTTGATGGGATGTGGACCACAAAGCCAACATACATACTCCCAACAGTTTCTGATCTTCAGTTTTTAAAGAACCACGACTCGTCTTTCATAGAAGGCACAGGTCCCAGGTGGAGCTTTCTTCTCAGTAGGAACGGTCTCAGGTGTGCCTGGAAACAAGACGAAAGCATTCTCAGAGGCTAATGCAGCTGCACGTGGCAGCCTCTTCCCCTCCTCCCTTTCTGCTCACACCATATAGAGAGTGGCAGTCTCCAGTCTTCCTTTGGGCAAACTGAACTACTCTAGACATGTTGGCTTCTGTAGCCAAGAGCAGGACCGTTCAGAATGTCATGGACAAGTGCAATGCCCAGAAACACGCCCTCCTTTGTTCCCCATCTATAAAAGCTTCATGATAAAATCCTCCACAGTATCCAATATCTCCTTCCCATCCTCCTGACAGAGCACACATACGTACATACATACATACATACATACATACATACATACATACACACATATATATTCTTACTAGTTATTTTAAAAATTTAACACAGTGTGTATTGATCATATTCAGCCTTCATCCCCCAACTCTTCCCAAACCCACTCACCTCTTTGCTTCCTACTCAACTTAGTATCCTTTTTACTTTTATTTTTTCCCCATCAAGGCCAATTTATGTTGTCCAAATATTCTTGTACGTGTGGCCTTCCACTGGAGTAAGGGGCCACCTTCTTAGAGGAAACTCACCCTTTCTTTCCCAGTCACTAAGAATTACCAACAGCTCCCTTGCTAGGGGTGGAACTTGGTGCCCAGCTCCCCTCTCCATGATGGGATTTGGTTTGGCTTGGGCGCGTACAGGTGCCGTGTGCATTGTTACATCCACTGTGAGTTCATATGTTAAACTGACCTATGGAGAAATCAAATCCATTCTTACCTGGGATGTTCAGCTGTGTTGGCTACCTTTCGTGATGCTGAGGGTTGCCATGCGTGATGTTGGAGGAGAAAAGTGACCATCGATCTTACCCAGCTGTGAACCCTGTGGGCTACAAGACACTGCTCATTAGTGCGATCGTGGCACAAATGTGCTGGGGGTAACCAATTGCTTTATGCTTAGACTTAAAGCCCACTCCACAAGATAAAACCTGAACCTGACACTATTACTGGGCCAATAACATATGGGTAGACAGATCATATACCCTAGGGAAGAACCTACTACTACTCCTCTGCTAAATGAAGAAAGTATTAAAGCCACTCCAAATGACTTATCATTATACCCATACATTAGGGCATCTCTCAACTCTCAGCAGAGAAGCTGCTTGCAGTAGATGGTAATCAACACAGAGACCTGCATTTGGCCAAGGCAACAATAAGACACCAAAGAATACCCAGCCCTAAATAGAACATATATACTGCACTATTCCCTCCCAGAGCTCAGGAATCATTGTAGAATTAGGTGGAGGGAAATGTAAGGGCCAGAGGTGGTGGACGACGACAGAGCTTTACAAAAACGAGATAATATTTCTTTTTAAGTTTCATAATGGATAATTTATTTTAAAATTGCATTTGTTTGTTGTAGAAGGGCATACATGTGGGTGATGATATATGTATGGGCATTGGAGGACAATCTATGAAAGTTGGTTCTCTCCTTCTACTATATGGGTCCTGGGAATTGAATTCAGGTTATCAGGCTTGGCAACAACTACCTTGTCCTGATGATCCATTTGTTGGTCCATGATTATGGGTCATTTCAAAATGACCTATACAAAAATAAAAAAGAAGATATTAGCCCATTTCGTATGATCCAACAGCTGGAGTCAGAGGACAACACATTTTTGGACCAATCTGCACTACACAGCAAGTTCAAAGCTAACCTAAGATACACAAGACTCTGTCTCAAGCCAAACAAAAATTAACTACACATGGTCAAACTAAAGTGTTTCACTCACCAAACTCCCCACAGCTGTGTTATCTTAAAGTCTACCTCATGTGTTATTTCATTATAAATATTCTAGTGTTTATTATAAAAGAAAAAGCCTGTATTGATACATGAAAACAATATTAATCCAAGCTTAGTGGCACATATCCCTGATTCTGGCATTCAGAAGGCCGTGGCAGAAAGAGGACAAATTGGAGGGCTAGCCTGGGCTACAAAGCAGGACCCTGTCTCAAAAGACAAATTAAAAAAGATAACAATGTTATTACACACATAAATTATTACTATTGAATATTCAATAAGTTTTCAAGTTCCCATTGCATAGCAGCTGTCATGTCTAAATTAATTTCCAGAAAAGGTCCAATTATGTTTAATTGGCATGTCTTTTAAGACAGTTTGGTTTATAAATTCCTACTCTTATTTACCTTTCCCTTGCAGTTTATTGCCCTATGGAATTCTGGATTGTGCTGGTTGTATCTCTACACTGTATTTTAAGAATATTGTGGTCCTCTGTATATTGATATTTGTATATGATATTATATACTGGTACTTGGTCTTAGGGGCCTGGTAGGCTTAGCTTCACTTTTTTCTCAACAAGTGCATTTGTAAGAGGTGGCCTGGACTTACATAGAGGCAGCCGATTAATTTAATCACTACTTGTTTTCAATAGCAGCCGTTGATGCCAAATGTCTAAACAATTAGTTCACTGGTGCTGGCTGATACTCTGCTATCATTTCTTATTTATTTGTCCTACAGAAGAAGAGTTATGTGGTTACCCAGTAACACCATTTGTGTGGGGAAAGAAAGCCAAATAGCTAAGTCTTAACCTTTATTTTCTAACCATCAAAATAATGAGTTGAGTCCCCAGAATATTCCACAGATGATCAATTAGTTTTGTTTATAGTCATGTATCATACGCCTCAGATCAGTCTTGCAGTATCTGGGGTTTGATGCAATTCACAACTTCTACAAAATGTCCTTTCTCTTTCATACTCACATCACACTTAGTGATCATACATGTTTATCTTTTAACCTTTCACTGAACAGGTCTCTCCCTTCCTTTATCTTGAGGGTACCCTTTCTTTATTGAAGAACCTGACATATTCATGAACAATTTTCTCTTAGTTTGTCTCACAGTGAGCCTGTTTATTCATATTTCCATTCAGTTATCTATTCATTCATTAAACAATGCCTATTAAGTGGTATCCAGCAGCCAGGTGTTGCCATAAACCTCAAAAAACTTCCTTCAGTTTTGTAACTGCATTCTAGTCAGGAATATAAGAAACACATATGAGAGAGAAAGAGACAAAAGGAAGGAGGGAGGGGGAGGGAGGGAGGGGCGCTGTTTTCAATGCCATCTTCCCATTTTTCCAGTCCCTTTCTCCTCAACAGGGTGGGCATCAGTTTGGAATCTCTGAATTTTAATAATGAAGCTGTGTTTTGATTGGAAATTGTCAGGGAAGCTGAAATGCAGGGGGTGGGGGTGGAGGAAGAGTTGGCTTTTGTAATTGTGTGTGTATACATGTTTCTGCAAAGTGTTGCACATACATGGTCACAGAAGCAGTAGTTACTCAAGACTGGAGCCAGAGCTGTATCCCTAATAACAGACGTGCAGAAGCAGCAACAGAGACTGTGCAGAATGCTCTGGAGCTGAGAGCCAACTCTTTGTTTTTATTAAGACTTGATTTCTCTGGCTAAACTGGCACTTCTTAAACACGATGCATGTCTGAGTCTCCAGAGTATTGTCTAAAACCCTCTGATGCAAGTCACACTATATATAAACCAGTATCTCTGCACTTGTAGAACTGGGTTTTTATGGGCTTTTCAGGTGATTCTGAAGTGCAACTAGGGTTGGAAAAAATGAGCCTGAATTAACTTGCGCTGACTAAACGATAACCAGATGAAACAAGTTCTCTGATACTGTCACTAGAGGGCAGCACTACCCCAAAATTCAAACTCCTCTTGCATTAGCCTCATTTATTTTTTCAGCGTTTTAAATATACTTTTCAACGTCTATAAAATTTCAGGTTTTTTTTTCCCCGTTATGCCACAATGTTATAAATTTTAAACTAACTAAACTTTTTAGTATAGATTCTGATTATAAAACAGAAATTTGAAGTTCACTTTTTTTTTTCTAGTTCACGTTTTGAGACAGGCTGTCATGAAACCCAGGCTGACCACAGACTCGCTATGGAGCCAGACTGAACGTGAGCTCTTTTTACTCCTGCTTCGCCTTCCCAAGTGCTGGGATTACTGGTGTGCACCATCACGCCTGCCTTTAACACTCCGTTGTTTTAAGTTAGCGTTACACACCGTGACGCCACCATGAGCAGCTCAAAACTATTATCAAAATGGACAAGGCGTAAGTCTCCTTTCCAAATTTGTAGGAAACATTTCCTAATTTGGAAATTGCCTTTTAATTTTTAAAATGGCACGAGCTGTCGGCATGACTGGTTTCCAATCCTAGAAGCCCAGAGAACAAAACCAGGTAGGTTCGGGAGAGAATTTATAGAGGTGTTTCACAGCCCTGTGTCTATACCCATGAACAGAAAGCAAATGCTTACTTTTTGAATTGTATTCAGTAGATGAATCAACGACCTGTTGAGTCAACAACCCAGCCTGATTGATACAAAGCCTCTCATGTATTTAAAACATATAGAAAATGCAGAATATTTTAAATGGCTTGAATTCACTGTACTTCAATATGAGTAAGGTCCTAAAATAGTATGAGGAAGAGTGTAGTTTTTCTGTAAAAGATAATATGCTAACTCTTATTAGATAGGAGAAAGGCCACAGCTGAATAGATTTTTTGGTTTATATCAAATTTATGCCAGCAAATGGACCATCCCTCTTTTTCACCCTCATTTGCTGTGAATAGTTAATGTTTAATAATACTTTATTAATTTGTTGAGAATTTCATAAAATGTATTTTGATCAAAATAATTGTATGAAAATAGGATTTTTGAAAGTGAGAACTCTTCTAAAAATTGAAAAGAAAAAAAAAAACCCACAACAGAAGTCTAAAATTCAAGGGTCTCATTTTTTCACTGAGACTGCTGATTTGTCCCAGTAGTCTGAGTTCTGAGGAAGTCTAGTAGCCCGAAGAAGTAAACATGGCAGCTGGGTGGTGGTGGAGCACGCCTTTAATCCCAGCACTCACTCAGGAGGCAGAGGCAGATGGATCTGAGTCAGAGGCTAGCCTAGTCCACAGAGTGAGTTCCAGGACAGCCAGGGCTCCACAGAGGAACAAAAAACAAACAAACAAAAAGAAAACATGTCTGAAAACAGAAAAATTAAAATAGAACTTTCATTCATATACACATATTGGTCATTTTATATGTAGAAACCATCCCCAAATACACACGTACATTCTATTGCCACTGATATTAGACTCTGATAAAATGATGCTTCTGTTAAAATTGTCTTCCTTTCATGCTAAGGATCAAACTCAGGGCCCTGTCTCTTCTGGGTAAGTCCTGAACTACATCTCTTGCTGAACTGAAATTTCAGTTCCAGCCACAGAGAACACTGACATCCTAAGTCCAACTCACATACATTGCAATGTTTTACTTGACGATACACTACACACAAGATGTTTCACCCATAGACCAGACAAACAGCTTATAAACTGCTTATGGCCACATTTATTTAATAGAGAGTTGCTTAAAGCACCTGAAGGCAGACAGCAAAGATCAAAGACAGATTCCCCTCTTATGAACAATCATCTCTTCTCTTGGATAAAATGACTTTGTACTGGATCTCTATTGGGGACACATCTCTCCTCGTGAAAGATGCCAAGTTGTCTGCGTATGCATGACACTCAAGCTTTAGCAAGGTGAAATAGTGTTAACAGGAGGCTCTGGAGACTTCCTCATATGGATACAAGAAAAATGAGGACTCCTAATGCTACTTTGGGAGCACTGTGTCATCCAAGTCTCCTAACCTTCTTTCCTATAGTCATGGAAGCTATTTGGTCGTTTCACTTTAGTGGGTAAAAGTCAACTGACTCCCCAGTCTCTTTGCCATAGGCCGGTGAGTGCAGAATGGAAAACAATTTCAGCACTGGCCACCTGGATTCTTGCACTCAGCAGCACATTTGTTGTTCGTACATGGACTTTTGGCTGCCTTTTCTACAAGCCGTCTGTTAAGAGGGGCATTGTGCCTGCTCAGATGGGTCGGTTGCCACTGTTTCTCAGAGTCTCTTGCAGAACACACACACACACACACACACACACACATACACACACACACACACACACACACAAACCTGCATGTGCTTTAACTATCTCAACTTACCAAAGTTCAAATCTCATTTGCTTGCTAGATTTGAAATTTTTGGTGTCTTTCCGTTGTTTTTGTTGTTGTTGGGTTTTGTTTTGTTTTTTTATTTTGTTTTGTTTTGTTTTGTTTGAGACAGAGTCCTGACTGTCCTGAAACTTGCTTTGTAGACCAGGTTGGCCTTAAACTCACAGAGATCCATCCGACTGCCTCTGCCTTCTAAGTGCTAGGATTAAAGGCGTGTGCCGCCGCCACCTGGCTCCATTTTTTTTAAAGTCATAACTAAAACTTCATTTTGTTCCCAGAACAGTTTTAGGTTCACAACAAATCTGGGAGGAAGGTGTGGAGATATCCCACAAAGCTGCTGTTCCCCTATGTGCCTTCTAAAATTCTGTACAACTAAGAAATACTGACCTCTGTGTCTGGAGAGACAACTGGTGATATTCTCCAAAGAATGACTCCAGAGTTGATGTCCCTGTGGTAGGCAATGACAGTGACTGCCTCCTCCATGATTGACTGCAGCCGACCCATACAGCTGTGCACATCACAACTTTCTTCTTTCTTGGGACCAGCTCTGAGAAAATGGAGACTAGACACCTGTTAGCCTCAGGACCATGTCTCATTAATTGGCAGAGATTGCAGTATTTGATTTGTATATCATTGATTACAGCTCCAGCTCATGGGATTCCCTGAGTAGCATTGAGGTTTCCTGTGTGATGGCTGATTTGCTTATGGGATGCCCAAGAACTAAGAGTCATTTCAAAGAAGCTTGAGCACGGCCTTGGTGCCTCGGACCCTCAGTAGCTTTTTATGTCTGTTATTTCCCTCTTCAGAGTCTGAACATGCTCCTCTCCAGATTCCTCAGCATCCCAGGGTGGAATCTGAGCTTCTTTTCAGGTCTCTGTCAGGTCTTCGTCTTTCCACTGGAGAGATCTTCATGCTTGGCAGCCACCTTGTATGTGTGGCCTTCTGCATTTGACTGAGGAGCATTCCACACTTTGCATGGATTTGAAAGCAAAACTAACTTAGGAGTCAAGCCTAACAAAGCCAGCAGATATTGTGTGAATGTGCTCTCAGCACCAAATCACTCACAAGAGTCTTTCTCTATACAAAGGCCAGATTTCATCATTTCTAAATCTCTCTAACTCAAAATTACAAGCAGAAAAGTAGTGTTTTTTTCTTTTTCTTTCTTTCTCTTTCTTTCTTTTTCTCCTTCTTCATTTGTTTTTATTTTTGTTTTGTTGTTTTTGAAACAGGGTCTCTTTATATAGCCCTGGCGGGTCTTGAACTCACAGAGATCAACACCCGAGTGCAAGTGTTGGGATTAAAGGCATGTGCCACCACCGCCTGGCTTGTTACTTTTTTTTAAAGGAGAACATAATTTTGCGTATTTCATTTAGTGTTAGTCTCAGTTAAAAAATCACTTCTAGCCATGCATAGTGGTGCATACTTTTAATGTCAGCACTTGGGAAGCAGAGGCAGGCAAATCTCTGTAAATTCGAGGCTAGCCTGGTCTACAGAGTGAGTTCCAGGAAAGGCTCCAAAGCTACACAGAGAAACCCTGTCTCTCAAAAAAAAAAAAGTAACAAATGTATAATACCATCATTATGTTCCTGATTAAGTGAATATTAATAGTTAGATTTTATGTAGAAAATGGACTTTGTAATTTTCTCCAAAGGTCTTCTTACCCGGTCCCCATAGGAGCTTCTGGAACTAACTCCTGAGCTGTTGTGAGTGAAGCAATTGTCCAGCCTGTGAGGAAAACTATGCAGATGAGTGACAGGTGAGCCTTCTAGAGGATGCGTAGCTGAGGAAAGAAGCCAGAGCCATAGAAGAACTCATGAGCTGAACAGAGGCTGTAGGCCAGGAAGCAGGAAAATGAGCTCCCGGAGCACTTCAGGAGGCCATAGTGGAGTCCTGCGCATGACAATGAGGACCACACTGTGAGACCAGAGAGTGATGAGGCCAGGACTGGTTCTGCAAGCTGCCTGGGGTGTGGCATTCCAGGTGGCTATGAACTGAATGCTTTGTGTTTTCCAAAGTTCCAATGTTGAAACCTCATCCCTAGTTAGTCCTCTAGGAAGTGGGACTTTTGGGGTATATGATAAGATCACAAGGGTGGAGTCCTAGTGAACTAGATTACTACTTTTATCAAACAGGTTCCAAAAGAAGTCTCTTCTCCCTTCTACAATATAATATTACACGGTCATGACAACCACCTGTGAACCAGGAAGTGATGCCCTCTGTTTACCACTCTCCTTGGCTGTGTGAACCTGGGAGAGCAGGGCCCTAAAAAACGAGACGGACTAAAGTCTTATGCAATAGCCAACTTTATGCATAGCATCAGACAATTTATGCTCTGAGGGTTAAGAAGAGTCACCCGAATAAAGTATACAATCACAAGGACAAGCCACATGTGGTAAAAACATGTTTTCCATAGAGACATGAATAACAACAGCTGAAGTAAGCTCACTCCTATCTACTACACCTGGGAGGAACAGGAAAACACAATCCAAGAACAATTCTGTGTTTTTAAAGAAACTGAGGTCACAAGACTCTTGGTTCATTTTCTTAGAGTGTTCTCACTGTTGCACCTGTTTCACGAAACTCCCAGAGACCACTAAGGAGCCGGTTTCTGATGCAAGCACATGAGGGTCTTTTTATTCAGGTTCAACCTGGGCCACCACCCAGCAGATGGAAGGAAATGTGGCCACGAACCCAGGTATAGGGAGTTTTTATAGGGAAAAACGACAAGCTGGGAATTGGCAATTTAGGATTGGGTAGAAGGGATATGGAGCAAAGTGATTTTTTGAAACTATTGGTCTAGACTTCGGGCACAAAACCACATTTGAAATCATTGGGTTAGACTTTTGGTGGGGAACCACAACCCGCTTAACAGGATTATCTGGACTGCTCAGCAGGATTATCTAGGTATCTTCAAAGGCCAAGGAGGACACTGCCCTGTATCCGTTGAGTTGTCATGGCACATTCCTGAGTACTTCCTGGAACTGAGTACAGCAGGTGGTCTGAGATGGTGGCCCTTTCCCTAAGATGGAGCCTGTAAAGTCAAGTCTAGGCCTTCACATTCAAAAGCACTCAGAATTCTCACAAGACTCCATTCTTGGACCATGTTCCAACAGTCCTCAACAGATAACAATTTCTCTGGCTTTTTGAGATTAGACCTCTCAGCTTCCAGAGCTGAATAAAAAAAAAAGTTTGTCATCTAAAACTGCCTTGCTTATGGTATTTTATTATAGAATCCTTAAATGGACTAAGACTGTCCAAGGCCAAGCAAAGTACAATTTGAATTCATCATAGTAGGAGAGACCAGAGACCGGAAGCTGAAGGGAAGGCTGTAATAGTGTAACCTACAGTAGGATTTGCCTTTGACTGAGCTCTGTGCAGGAAGCACCATGCACATCTTATGCATCTTCACTTTTTCCAGTCTGAAGAAAGAACCTTGTATACACTGAGTGTTCAGAAAACACGACCAAACACAGGAAGGAATAAGAGAAAGGGGTTTGGGGTGATGGTTTGAGGAAGAGAATATTAAGATTTGGCCATAGGACTTTAATATATGAATGACATTATTACCAAGCATCTTGGGTAGGACAGATGGATTTGCCATCATAACTTCCATAAGCTTGAAATGCGGGGTCATTTGACTGCTGGGCCCTAAAGGATCTGAGAGTGATCTAATGATGGACATGTTTTAAATCTGTACAATTAACAAGTGAGACATATTTTAGCAATAATGGCTTAAACTACTGTTCTTTTCTACAATGGTTTTGCCCTTGGTCACACTGTGTTGATTCTTTTCTCATTTCTGTGACAAAATATCTAACAGTTATTTGAGCTCAGAGTTTCAGCCCATCAAGGCCAGGAAGGCAGGGCAGCCTGCATGTCAGGAATGTGTGGCAGACATCAGTCACATCTTAGGGAATGGAGTAGCAGAAAGCCAGAACCATAGTGACTACCACTGGGGAAAGTCTATCCCCAGCTAGGCCACAGTCCCAAATGTTCCGCAGCTTCTCAACACACCACCACCAGTGGAAGATCAAATGCTTACACCTGGGAGCCTGGGTAACTTTCCACACTCAAACCATAGCACTCATCTTGGGAATTCTATTAGAATGCCTGACTGTTCCGGAATCTCACCACAAGGATGTTTTTATGGTTCTTTTTGATTTACTAAGTTAGTGGTGTGTGGTTTGAAGTAACATTTTGGTCTTGTTGATTCACAGGAATACTCCTTCTGTCCACTGTGATGATTCAGTGGCTAGGAACATAAGAGAACTCAAATAAAGCCACCTGTTGTCAGTGACACTAGTATGTGTCCTACAGTATTGTCCCCAAAGGGTGCACGGAACAAATAACACAAATCTCCCCTCTTGTGTGTAGTTACAAATCAAACTTTCCATTTTTATTGACAATCAATAGAAAAGGTGTTATCCTGGGGGAATGTGCCCCACAATGCGGTACAGAGGGCAGCATGTCCACTGGTGTTCCTTTTGGACAAGTACATAATGGCATAGAAGTTGTCAAAATATGTATACAAAGCACATATTTTTGCTAGACTATAAATAATTGATATGCGAGTGTGAATTCAAATACCTTATGCATTCCATCTGTTGTTAATAACCACCAACTTTTTGTTAGTTGTAATTGTAACAAATTTGAGTTAGCTTTATATTCTGATAATAAGAAATATTTTTTAACTAGGCAATTAAAAAAGAATCCAAATCTAAGTGTGGTGGTGCTTTCCTGAAGTGCCAGCACTAAGGAAATTGAGGCAGGAGATTTCTGAGTTCAGAAACCTAAACAGTCTAAGGTAAAAATAAAAACAAAAAGTATTTCAGAGGTACATTGTTCAACATAATAAAAATACTATGTTGTTTTCTCTTTAATTTTTAATTGAAAATAAGGTTTATTTTTATACAATATATTCTGATCACAATCACAGTTTTATCTCCTAGATCCTCTGTACCCCCCCACCCCACCCTTTCAACTCAGTGCCCCATCTCTCTTTCTTTGCTAATTGGTATAGATTTTTTTCTATACAGTATATTCTGATCACAGTTTCCCTTCTGGATCCTCCCCACCTCCCTACCCATACAGATCTACATGCTTTCTTTCTCTCTTTCATTAGAAAACAAACAGGTATATAAAATAAAATAAAAACCAGCATAGGACAAAACAGAGAGAAAAATAAGCCAGAGAAAAAAGCATAAGAAACGCATACAGATGTAGAGACACACATTCACACAGAGAGAAATCCCACAAAAGCACAAAATACGAAGCCATAATATATAAGCAAAAGATCTGCATGACAAACAAACAAACAAAAAATAACAACAAAACCCCTCAAAACCTCCAAAAATACTATTGAATTTGTTTTGTTGGCCATCTACTGATAGGCATGGGCCTGTCATTAAGTGCCCTAAAGTGTAGTTTGTATCCCCAGTTAGACTGATTGGAGAAAAGCAGTGTAGCTGGGATTATCTCCTGGTCCTGCCTCACCCACGGTCAGGACAAATCTCTCTCACCTGCCAGTCCCACAGCCAAGTAAACACACAAAGATGCTTATATTTGGCCTAATGGCTCAGGCTTCTTGCTATCTAGTTCTTATATCTTAAATTAACCCATTTCTAATCATCTATACCTTGCCATGTGGCTCGTGGCTTACTTTACATCATGCTTCTCCTTGTGACGGCGGCTGGCAGCATCTCCTGACTCAGCCTTCTTCCACCTAGCATTCTCCTCTCTCCTTGTCCCGCCTACAATATCCTTCCTGCCTGACTACTGGCCAATCAGCATTTTATTTATCAATCAATCATAGCAACATATATTCACAGCATACAGGACATCCCACAGCAAACCAGTTTATCCTAAATGAGTGGTTATAAATTGGAGATAACTTCTGGGTTAGGGATGGGGGCTTGTGTCCACTTCCCCTCTCGTTGCTGGGACCACATCTGGCTTAGACCTGTGCAGGTCACGTGCATGCGGCTGCAGTCTCTTTGAGTTCGTATGTGCATTGGCCCTGTTGTATCTAGAAGGCCTGTTTCCTTGATGTTTTTCATCCCCACTGGCTCTTACAGTCTCTGCCTCCTCTTCCACAGAGTTCCTTGAGCCCTGAGGTGAGAGAGACTTGATGGGGACATCACATTTGGGACTCAGTGTTCCAAGGTCTCTCACTCTCTACACATTACCCAGCTGTGGGTCTCTATTTGTTCCCATCGACTCCAAGAGGAAGGAGGCTTCTCTGAGGATGGTAAGTACGACATTGACCTATGAGTGCAGCAGAAAACTGTTGTCAGTTATGTTATCTGTTATGTTCCTTAAGCAGAACAGTAGCATTTTGTTATCTCCTAGGTCTATGGCCTATCTACTCTCAGGTTCTCGGCCACCTGAACAGTGTCAGGGATGGTTCCATCTCATGGAGTGGGCCTTCATTCCTACCAGATAGTGGTTGGTTACTCCCATAAGCTTTGTGCCACTATTACACCAGCACACCTTGCAGGCCCATCACCATTGTAGATTGAAGGCTTTGTGGCTGGGTTGCTGTTTACCTTTCTGCTCTGGTAGACTGCAGAATACCCTCCAGTACCATGCACATTAGTCAATAGAGATGAAGGCTCCAGTTAGGTGTTCAGTGAGTTACGTAGGTGTGGTCTTCAGCAGTGGGGCCTTACCATCAGTTTGTGGAGAACAACCAATAGCCTTGGCAACACCTTGGTGTGTTTTAGGTTTCCATGGGGCCCCTTTGGCCAACAACTTGATTAGATATAACCCATTCCAAGCACTGGAGATTTCATTTGGTGGTGAGAGACATCAAGTAGTTAGAGCTTTGGGTCCCCATTATTTTGTGATTACATGTAGGGTTACATGTATTTTATGAAGCTTCTACTGTGTTGTTTCCATACAAACACTCCAGCGGCCCTTGGTTTTAGCTCTTTGTTGTCATATGCCTTCCCTTACCCTCCTTTCACTCCTCCCCATTTGATCCTCCAGTTTCCAGTCCCCACTGGTCCATACATAGCCATCTATTCTATTTCCCCTTCCTAGTCTCTTATCCCATAACTAACCTCTGTAGTTACGTGGATAACATCCTGTCTATCAGAGACTTAACAGCTAACATCCACATATAAGCAAATATATATCATATTTGTCTCTTGGAGTCTGTGTTGCCTCACTCAGAATGATTTTTTTCTAACTCCATCCATTTATCTGCAAATTTCATGATTTTGTTGTTACTGTTTTTAAACAGATGAATAATTTCCCATTGTGCAAATATACTACATTTTTCAGATCTATTCATTCATTGATGGACATCTAGGCTGTTTCCAGTTTCTGTCTATTATGAATAGAGCAGCAATGAACATGATTGAGCAAGTGTCTATGTAGCAGACTTTAGAATCCTTGGGGTATATGCCCAAGAATGGTATAGCTGGATCTTGAGATAGATCTACTACCAGCTTTCTGAGGGACCCCCACACTGATTTTCACAGTGGCTTTCATTTCCACCAGCAGTGGATGAAGGTTACCTTTACCCCACATCCTCACCAGCATGAACTGTCATTTATTTTATTGATTTGTCCATGCTGACTGGTTTATGATGAAATCTCAAAGACATTTACATTTGCACTTCTCTGATGGCTAAGGGTGTTGAACATTCCTTTAAGTGTTTCTCAGCCATTTGTGTTTCATCTTTTGTAAACTCTGTTTAGTTCTGGGTGCCATTTTAAAAATGGGTTATTTGTTTTCTTGATGCCCAGTATGTTGAGTTCTTTATATATTTTAGATATTAACCCTTTACTAGATATGTGATCGGTAAAGATATTTTCCCATTCTGTACCCTGCCACTCTGTTCAGATGATGATGTCATTTGCCATACAGAAGCATTTCAATTCTCTGAAGTCTCATTTATTAATTGTTGGTTTTAGTGCCTGTGTTATTGGTGTTCTGTTCAGAAAGACTTTTTTGTGCCAATGAGTTCAAGGTTATTTCTCACTTTCTCTTCTATCAGACTCAAGGTATCTGTCCTTATGTTGAGGTTTTGATCCATTTGGACTTTAGTTTTGTTCAGAGTGATAAGTATAATTATTTGCATTCTTCTACATGCAGACATTCAGTTTGACCAGCACCACTTACTGAAGATGCTGTCTTTTTTCCAGTGTGTATTTCTGGCTTCTTTGTCAAAAATCAGGTGTCCATAGGTGTATGGACTTATCTGGGTCTTCAATTCTATTCCACGGATCAACATGTCTGTTTTTGTGCCAAAATCATGCTTTGTATTACTGTAGCTCTGTACTACAATTTGAGATCAGGTGGTCTTCCAGAGTTCTTTTATTATGAAGGATTGTTTTAGCTATCTTGTATTTTTTGTGTTTCTATAAAGCTGAAAATTGTTCTTCCAAATTCTGTGAAATTGTGTTGGAATTTTGATGTACTGAATTTGTAGATTGCTTTTACAGGGTGGCCATTTTTACTCTATTAATCCTACTGATCCATGAGCATGGGAGATCTTTCTATCTTCTGATATCTTCTATAATTTCTTACTTCAGTGTCTTAAAGTTTTTATCACACAAGCCTTACTTGGTTATCAAACAAGCTTGTTTGGTTAGACTTACCACAAGATATTTTTGAAGCTACTGTGAAAAGCATTGTTTCCCTAATTTCTTTCTCAATCTGTTTGTTATTTGTATACAATAAGATTTTTGTGTGTTTATGTTGTATCCAGCTATTTTGCTGAAAATATTTATCTGGCATGGAAGTTTCCTCTTGGAGTTTTATGTGTCATTTATGTATATGATCATATTATCTGCAAATAAAGATAGTTTGACTTTTTCTTTTCCTATTTGTATTCACTGGGAGAATTTTATTATTGCTTCAGTCGTCTTGTTTGTTACAGGTGATCCAATTGCTATAGTTGATTAAATTATTGATCTCCACATTGACTGTAGTGAGTCAGATGCATCTAGGAAATCATACATTTCTTTTAAGTTTTCTAACATTGATTTTAAAATATACCTTTATAGTTCTGAATATCTTTAGTATTTGTTATAGTGTCTCCTTTTTCATCTCTAATTCCCCCTTTCTCAGCATTTATTATTTGTCTGCAGCTATTCATCTAAGGGTGGGGTCCTGTGAGATTTCCTCTATCCATGTTAACATGTCAACTGGTATTGTCATTATTCAGGAAACCGTATGATTGAGAAGTCATGGTACAGCTTCCTTGTTATTGTTTCAGTGGACACTGTGGTGGCATGAGTCCTGGTCCTCTGGCTCTTATAATCCTTCCACTCCTTTTCCAGGATGTTTCCTGAGCTTTAGGTATAAGGTTTGCTTTGTAAATATGCTGTTTGGGTTTTGTCATCCCATGGCCACTTGTTCTCTACCTTTTGATGAGTTGTGTCCATCTGTTACAAAATGGAGTTTCTTTGATGGGGGGTTATAGCTACACTCATTGTGGGTAAAGGAACAACTATTTAGAATACAATTAGATATTATGTTGATTTGGGAAAACAGTAGTAATAGACTCTCCTTTACGTTCTGTGACTTCTTCAGCCACAGGTTGTTGGCTACATTTATAGTACCAAATGCAAAGTCCTTCCTATTAAGCCAGCCTTAAGTCCACTGAGACAGCTGTTGGTTATCCCCAAGATAAAAGTGCCACTACTGTGCCATTTGGAATATCCTGCCAGGCCAATCATTGTTGTGGCTTGTAGGATTTACAGCTAGGTAGGACTATTGATTTCTTTTCTCTCTTGACAAGTTGTGTAGCGCTGGTGGACACTATAAGGGCTAGTCTTTAGGGGGAAGCTTCCAGGTCCATTCCAGCTTGATTCTTCCAAGTCTTATGTGTAAGGTGTGTGGTGTCTTCAGCAATAGTCTTACACTCGGGTTCTGAGAGGCAACCAAGGGCAATGGAAATAGGCCACATTGTGTTGAGAGTCTCTTATATTCCCTCGACCAACAACTTCAAGGGAAGTTTACCATGCCTGGTATGGGGGTCTTTGTTAGATTATGGCTCTTGGTGGGAGCATTATCACCCTGTGTGATGTAAACCCATTTAAGGTGTGTGTGTGTGTGTGTGTGTGTGTGTGTGTGTGTGTGTGTGTGTGTATTTGAATATGCTTGCAAAATAATGTTTCCCATTTTTCTATGGATTTTTCAGATATCCTCAGTGTTATTTACCCCCCCACACACACACATCACCCTCCCATCCCCTCTCCATTTAAAGTCCTTCTTCATTTTCTCATCTCCTCCTTCATAGCACCTGTGTCTTACTATTCCCTTCTTCAGAGTTCCCACTACACACAGCTTTATAACAGCATTGGTTGAAAATTCTGTATTTCCTCTAATACATGTTTTAGTATCCTTAATTTGCAACCATGCACTCATGTTGAGGTCATCTTTTTGTTCCATTTATCTCTATGTGTCTTTTTGTGCCAGTACTGTGCTGTTTTGATTACTATATCTCTACAATGTAGCTTGAAATCTGGTATGATAATCCTTTCAGCATTATAATTTTTTCTCAGAATTGCTCTAGGTATCCAGGGCATTTTGTGCATCCATATGAGTTTTAAGATGGAGTTTTATATTTCTTAGAATAATGTCATGGAGTTTTTATTGGGGTTGCACTGAATCCATACATTTCTTTTGGTATGATGGTGCTTTTAGCAATATTAATTCTATCCAATACTTCTTGTTTTTTTTTAAATAGAAACAAAAAGATCACCTCTGAACTCTTTCTATGAAGCAAGTATTACTCTAATACTAAAACACCACAACGACAAGAAAGAAAACTGCAGGACAATATCCCTGATGAACATAATTGTACAGTTTCTCAATAAAATACTGCAAACCAAATGTAGGTATATATCAAAAAGGTCATCCACCACAATCAAGGTGTCTTGATCCTGGAGACGCAGGGAAGGTTTCACACATGTAAATGAAAAAAATGTAAAAACTTATACAAATGCACGTAAAGGCAAAAATTGCATGATCATCTCAATGAATGCAGAAAAGTCTTTGACAAAACCCAACAAGTCTTTGTATAAAAGTCTGAAGGGAAAAAAAAAAGTCTGAAATAGCATACCTCATACCTCAACATAATAAAGGCTGTGTATGAAGAACTCATGACCAGCAGCATCCTAAATAGAGTAAAACCTGAAGCAATTCCATCAAAATTAGGAATGAGACAAAGCTTTCCACTATCCCTACTCCTTTTCAATGCAGAGCTTAAAGTGCTAGCTAGAGGAACAGAACAAGAGAAGGAAACTAAAGGAAAACAAATAGGAAGAGAGTCCAATTATCCCCATTTCATATAATATGATACTATGTATGAGACCCCCCAAAGCCCACCAGAAAACTTGTAGAAATAGTCAGCACTTTCAGGAAAGTGGAAAGAGTTCATTAAACACTGCCATTAACAACAGCCTCAAAAATTAAAGTATGTAGGAATCAACCTAACCAAATGAGGTAAAATACCTCTATAATGAAAATTATAAATCTCTAAAGAGTGGAGGAAGACACACACTAACACACCATGCTCAGAGATTATTTTTTTCCAAACTCTTTGGTACATGATGAAGTTGTTTGAGTTCTCTCTGATTTTTTTTTTAAAAAAAATATTGACACTTAGAACCCAACACTTCTCTCTTAAGGCTAATTTCACTGTATCCCTTAGGTTGGGATATGTCACGTTTTCTTTTTTTTCATTATAATTTAGTTCTAGGAATTTTAATTATTTTTTAAAAAATTTTTTCAGTGACTCATATATCATTTAAGATGAATTCCATGAGTTTGTGCATTTTCTTTTTTATCATTAATTTTTGCTCTTTGACAATGTCTTACATGTATGTAATACACTCTGGCTATTCTCCCTAGATATCCTCTCTTACCTTCCTCCTCCTTCCCACGAATTTCTTTCAACATTCATGATTTTTGTGTGTGTGTGTGTGTGCTCCACAGAGTTAACTAAGGCCATCTTCATGACCAAGGACTTGGAAGTATCCATTAGAGCCAGGTGGGCTCACCAATCTGTGCACAACTAGAAATGATGCACCGCCCCTTGCCCCGGCTCTGTTAATTGCTAATGGTTCAGAAAGTGGTAGGCCCCATGAGCCCTTCCGCATCCACAGCTGGCTGTTCGGAGAACTCAACGTGTGTAGGCCCAGTACCAGGTGCAGCTCTTATAAGTCCATGATTGCCATGGCTGTGTTGTTCTTAGAAGATGGCATTTCACAGCCTTTCTCCCAATCTTCTGGCCCCCATGTACTCTCCCAGTCCCTCTTCTCCAACGTTCCCCAACTCTTAAGTGGGTTGTTTAGAGCTGTGCCTTTTACCACCTTTTTTTTATTAACATTGTGTACAGTTATGGGTCTTTGCACTTCACCTCCATTTACTAGAAAAAGACGTTTTCTTATTAAAGCTGAAGGTAGTTTTTGTCTGTGGATAAAAACAAATACTTAGAAGGCTGTTTAATGCTATGCCTATTTAGCTAAGAATCAGTTCACCACTAGGACCAAAAGATCTTCTCAGTCTTGGGGTGTTTGTTTACTTGTGTGTTTGTTGTTAACCAGATTTATGGTAGTAGGGGTGGATTCACTCTTGTGGAGTATTCTTTAAATCCAATCCGGGTGTAGTTGGTTACCTCCATCATAATCATGCCACTGTTGTACCAATGGGCCCATCTTTCCTGGAAGTTTTGTCATTCACAAAACTAGTAAGACCATTGATTCCTTTACTTCCCCAGAAGTCTGCATAACACTATCTGGCACTGAGAAAGCTGGCCAGTAGGAAGGAAGCTTCCAGCTCAGGTCCCACTTAATTTCTCTGTATCTTCCATCCAAGGTGTATGCAGACTTCAGGAATAGGGTCTTGTCAGAGACTCAGCACTTGCCAGACAACAAACCTATTGATTCCTTTATCTTTAACTTTTTAGCCACCAGAACCATCAAATAGTTTTCTGGTCTTTGTAAGTTACACACACTCAGGTATTAGCTTTAACAAAGACAGGTACCAAAATGCCTTGTCATATAACACTTAAAGTCAAAAGTGTATGTGGTTTTCTAGAAATTGCAAAAGGCAGATTTTTGAGAAAAGAACTAGCCAGTTGTATAAATACTATGAGGAAGTCAAGTAGAAGAAGACAAGGAGAGTCAGGTAGATTTGACAAGTCACTGATGTATCTGACATGAATAGTTTTAAATTCATTTAAAATAGCTGATTTGTGAGGGTTAAGGGATGGATAAGGGATGAGAATTCTAGACTTTAAGTTATGAATTTTAAACATATGTGCAGTTGATATACATGTGTATTCATGCATGGGTGTATGTAGCTGCTAAGTAATAAGGGTTCAAAATTCATAAAGTAGTTCATAGAATTATGGTCCAATTAACTAACATCTAATTAAAATATATGAGTCATATTTTAAAGTAATTATAGAATTGGCATGTGATTTGCTCCCTACCAAAAGTTTTCAACCTTTTACTCCCTCTAGATTTTTCTTCTTGTATTAGCTACTTAGTTTGGTACTCTTTCAAGTAAATAAATATCTGTTTTAAGCAAATAAATATGAAATATAAATTGGGGAAAACCATAAGAATTGCTTGGTCATTTAGCTCTGAGCTATACTGTCAATCAGTCAACCTCACATGATTCCTTGGCAATCATATTTGCTGGTGATCTCTTTCTTAAAAACTCATAAGCTCATTTGAATGGATACCTGTGGTACAGATGGAGTTGTGGCTGCTAAGGCCACACTTTTCCCTCTGCCCTTCTTTGGTTCACTGTCTGAGTCTCCTTTTGATCTCTCCACAAAAGACAAGGGGCTATTTGGCTTCCAGTCCACATGCAGCTGGAGTCTGGACTAAAGACTAAAGTCATCATCTGCACTCAAGTTCTGTCTGTGACAAAGCCAGTTATCACCTCTGAAGCACAAAGTCTCTTTGCTGACAGAAAACTTAATATTTTCATTTAATTAATAAGTGGCTAATGTTCTCAATGAAACACACACACAGTAGAATATTATTTTAAGGTGTGTTACTTTTGTTTATGTTGCATTTGTTTAACTCTATGAAGCTGTGTTACTGTGCCTATCTAAAACACCTGATGGTCTAATAAAGAACTGAACAGCCAATAGCAAGGCAGGAAAAAGGATGGGTGGGGCTGGCAGACAGAGATATTATATAGAGAAGGAGGAATCTGGGAGAAGGAACAAGAGATCTAGTAGCCAGAGAAGGAGGAGGACTCCAGGGACCAGTCACCCAGCTACACAGAAAGCCATGGAGAAAGAGTAAGATTTACAGGAGTAAGAGAACAGAAAAAACCCAGAGGCAAAAGATAAATGGGATAATTAAAGTTCAGGAAAGCTGGCAAAAAACTAAGCCAAGCTAAGGCCAGGCATTCATAAGTAATAATAAGCCTCCATGAATGATTTATTTGGGAGCTAGGTGGTGGTCCCCCCCCCAAAAAAAGAATAAAAAACAAACAACAACATTTCACATATATTGGTTTAACAGAAAAGATAACAGGCCTGATAATCAGGGAAGTTGATTTAGTTTTTCTTCTTACTTATGCTTTAATCTCTCTGATCCTTGGGATATTTATGGGTATAATAATATATAGGTGTAAAATGGATGTGTTCACGGCAGTGCAGAATATTTTGATAAAGATGAAAATTAAAGAGTTGATGCAAAGTGCTTAGACTTAAAAAAAAAAGGCAACAACACAGAATAAAAGAGGGAAATGGGAGAGAGGACCCAGTAAGGAGATTCAAATGATGTGCAATAAGAAACAATGAATATGAAAACATGAAGAGCAGCAGAAGTGACAGATTAAATACACTCACAGGGCCTCTGGAATCCATTTCACATGAAGGACTGACAGTCCGTTAGAAAGAAAATAAGGGAGGACTGTGGGAGAAACGGGGATTATGGCAACCAGAACCATGTTTTAACACCTTAAGAATCAAATGATCACTAGACATCACAGTGGTGTTCAGGAAACATGTACAGATCGGAAATACAAACATGAGACTCATTAGCATATAGGTAACACATGAAGCCAAGCAGCCAAATGAGTTCCCCAGAGATGGGCACTGGAGCATGGACTGACCTTTAGGAACTAATTTAGAAGTCTTACTAGTGAGTCCGACACAAAAGGAGATCAGTGAAAACTAACTTGCACTCCGAATCCATTTATATATTTAATATCTTTAGATATCATTGTGCTGTGGCAGAATGAATAGTGATGATGTTACTGTTCTTGCTTTTAAACATCTAGAAAATAGCTGGTATGTATTGTTAGAAATCCAAAGAATAAAGAATAAATATGTGTATGTGTTTCCATGGTATTCCAATTTTTTACTCTAATAAAAAGGGTTTAATTTACACTGAAGTTTAAATTAATTAATTTTATTTCCAATCTCACTTTCTGAACCTTTGTATTTGTGGCAAACGCTACAGAAAGGCAAGAGGTCTGCCTCAGAGTTTGTCCTCTGTGTTATCACAAACACAAAGGTTCGAACTTGTGTTTTGAAATAAAGGGTCCATTTCAACCACTTCCATTTTCCTAAGGACAGTCAGCCAAGAAAATGACGGTGCACAGGAAGGAAGACTTCATGTGAGCTGGTATTCTGTAGCAGGGTGTTCAGCTTTCTCTTTCTCGATTCCCTTATCGGCAGCTATTCATCACACAAATGCTTTTGTCCTTCCACCCTTCTCTCTGACACAATAGACCAAGTAATTAACCAAGTGAAGAGGCTGTCAATTAAACACTGATACTAATCTCGGCATAAAAGCTTCTTTAGGGAACATTGGTTTGAACATATTTGCGGCATCATCAGCATTGATTTTATTCAATCCAATTCTCATACAATTGAGTGCTCCAAATGTTTACATGCCATCCAGGCAACGCGTGCAACATGGATGACCCACACTGTAGAAACAGTGCTCACAAAGAATGTGCAAAGAATAAGCTCTCTATTGTGACTGCAAGGCCTATTTTTTCCAGGAATAGATGTTCCCTCATTAATTAATGCCCCACATCTTTAATGATAAGATTGTCAAGGACAATTAAGGAAATGATTATAAGTGTCCTTGGTAACTGGAATGCCCCACAGATTTTAGCTTACTTTCCCTAAGTGTGGCTTAAAGGTCATTTCTTTGAAGTGTGAAGAATTAAGCATGCCTTCCATTGGTGGCATTATGTACAAATGCTGCACACACAAAAAAAGATGACATCTTTTGGCTTGGATTTTTCAGCACAAATAAGAAGATATTTAAAAATAATTGAAGCATTGAGTCATTGCATAAGCAATTCAGTAATAGCTAGTTGTGAACTTTTTTTTGGAATTGCTAGGGTTTATTATTACCCCTGTCTAATCTGTTTGCTAAATTCATATACTGAATACTACGTTTCCTTCAGATACATTTTGAGCTCGCTCTCTCTCTCTCTCTCTCTCTCTCTCTCTCTCTCTCTCTCTCTGTTGTGTTTGTGTGTGTGTGTGTTAGTATATCAGTGATATGCCTCTCTCACTTTCTTCCTCACCTGTTGATAACGTTCAATTGGAGGGTGGAGCTTTGCCCAAGTACTGGATCAAATCCTTGTTATTTCAGGAGAAGTCCCCTTTCCAATCCATCATCGAACTATAAATAGTCTGTAATTTTATGTTATCTTCAAGTTATTAAGTTAGTCTAGCACAGTTCCGTGATCGCAAGCAGAAGCTGCGAGTCCAGGTCAGTATTCAAGCACTCTGTTACTCATGTCTCATAAAGCAGCAATATGCCATGTCTGCCATGGATCTCCCTACTGCTATGCAGTACTGGAAATCAAAGCCAGGCCTTAGCACATGGTCAGTAAGTTCTCTGCGCTTGGACCCCAGCAACACTGATCTTTCTAATAACCTTTGTTGAGTTTGTTCTTTGGCAGCATTGTACATGTGTGAGGAGCACTCTGATTATTGTAGCCCCTACACTCTCCAATCTCCTACCATTGTGATCCCCCTCCTCCCTCCAAGTCCCTTTCTCACGTTCATCTTATCTATGTGGACATGCATGTGAAACTATGCATTGGGCCTTTGATGGGTACAATACTTTAAACAATGACTGCCCCTCCTTCCGGCTGCATCGGAAGTCGGGATGGTGAGGGTTTGGGGGATTTAGGCAACCTGAGCTCAACCCTAACCCGTGAGTAATGTTGGCTGGCCTCGTCTTGTGTAGGCCCACTGCAGGCAGCTAGGACTGCTTCGAAGTCATAATTGTCTTTGCTGTCCCATGCCAAAAAGCATTGCCCGGCTCTTCTTCCTATCCTCTGGCTCTTCCAGTCTATCCAAGCCATCTTCCAAAGTGATCCCTGAGCCTTAGAGGGAGTGGTATACACACTCAGTTAAAGGCTGAGCACTGAACTGTCACTTACCCTAGAAGCCTCAAACAGCCACACATCTCTGCATTCACTGCAAAGAAAAGCTTTTTCTGATTAAGGCTGCCTATCCACTTACTTCATGGTCATTACACTTTGAAAGACTGGAAATGGGTTAAAAAAAAAAAAAAAAAAAAAGCGTATCATAGCAATGACTAGAACTGCATCATTTTAAATTCACATTGTTCAATGGTAACAATAGTAACATATTTATTATACTAAATATAAAAAAGATAAGAAAAACCTAAGTAGTCACATCATGGCACTCTTTGAATATATATGTTGACCTATATTACCTAACATTGTGTATGTATATTTACTGATTATTTTATTTGATATCATTAGCATACTCAAAATCTGCCACCCATGCTATTAACATGTGATAATTACAAACCTTCAGCATACCACACTACAAACACGGCCTCAACCATGTTCTTGGGGTGGTGTGATGGGCGATTTGAGGTGCCAACTTGATTGAACCAATATTCCCAGGTGTACCACTTTCTGCTGCTGAAGGGAAACTTGGGCTTTCCTTAGGACTCTGCTAGCCTCCACCCCAACTAATGCAGGAGCATTCTGAGTTCACAGCTGACAGCTCCAAGTCAGTGCTCTATAATCCTCCAAAACTCTGGAGAGTCCTCGTTTAATTATGAATTCTCCTCCATACCAAAGGGAGAGTTCTGACCATAGCGAACATGTTGAAAACTATATTTCCAAAACACTAACAGGGCTTCATTTTGGAAACTCCTGGGAGAATTTTATAAGATTTTATGACAATTTACACATGTATTACCACAAAGATGTCTATTTCAGCTAACTTGGTTCACCCAATTAACTATGTCTTTTGAAAGAATGCTAAGTTCAGTTGCTAAAAGTGTTAAGGATGCAGTTCTTTGGCACCAGGTGTTTTCGTTTGACTCAGAGCAAGAGAACTAACTGTTTTAGCTGCTGTCATTCTGTGGTTTGGAATTTTTGTAATATTAGGGATTAATAGATATTTGTACTGGAAGAAGCTCAAGATATGGTATTTCTATCTTTTTTCTTCTTTCTTTCTTTTTTTAAATTTCTTTTTTTTAATTTTTAGAGACAGGGTTTCTCTGTGTAGCTTTGGAGAGCCTGTCCTGGATCTCACTCTGTAGACCAGGCTGGCCTCAAACTCACAGAGATCTGCCTGCCTCTGCCTCCCAAGTGCTGGGTTTAAAGGAGTGTGCCACCACTGCCCGGCAGTATTTCTATACTAATTGAATTTACAAGTTCCTTTATTTAAGATTTTGCTCATAGCAAAAAATTCACAATAAAAGATTTTTTGCATTTTGATAATTTATTCTTTTTGAGAAAAAATATTAATATTGTCCCTTAGAATTTCCTTTATTAAAAAGGAAATTTTGTGGCTGAATTTTGCCCACTTACTGTAGAGAGAATTCATTTTCCTCAGTTACTTGTGATTTTGTAACATAGCCACTTTTTAAAAAGGAAGCATAGGATTGTTTGATCTTCTGTGAAGCAGAGTATTTAGTAAACAATCTCAGTGAATGGAGCACTTGGCAGCTTCCCGACAAACATGTGGATGCATGACTGCACATCTCTCCACAGAGGAAAAACAAGTGTGACTGTAAAGGCTGCCCAATGAGCACACTTACACACACACATACAGGCACACACACACACACACACATACAGGCACACACACACGTGCCAACTTATGCACATAAACACATCACTCACTAAAAATGTGAGGATGTCAAAGAGATACCTTGCTACTGTAGATCATTATCTAGTCTTTACATTTATTTTTACAAGGTATGCTTTTCCCATCTGTTTTCCAGGGGTTGTTTGATAGGCAATAAAAGTGATGCTAAAAATCCACATTTCCACTTATAGTTTCCAATGACATCTGGATAGGAATCTTGCAATTTCCAACAAAACACTCATTAATATACAAAAGGGAAAAAACAGTGTTGCCACTTAAAATTAAAACTTATGATCCATCCGTTTTCAAAGTCATGAACTATCCATAGGGAAGACGTTGTAGGATTGGGAGACACAGTTGGCAGCCTGCCCATGCTTCATTCATGGAATAGCCACACGGAGGTGAACACAGATTTCTCATTTCACTCCCTGACTGGAAAACATGTAAACAGATGCACGTTGGATCTGTAGTTCCTGTTACTCACAGGCAGTACTCATCTCTGAGAACCACAGTCCATCCTAATGTTAAAACTGGTCAAGCTTAGTGGGGCCTCTGCCTATACTTTCCTTTCCTATTCTCTGTCTTAATATATTCATGGTCTCTGAAAACAGGCAGAGGGAGGGGCGGAGTCACAGTGCTGACTGACTGCTGATGGCGTATCCCATCAGGAAGTTTGGAGAATGAAGTACAATTAAGATAGAAATATCAACTCTTGAGCTTCTTGCAGTCCAATCATCTGTTAATTCCTAATTTTACAAAAAATCCCAAATGACAATGTTTCAGCAATTAAGGCAGTCCACCTGCTATGATTCAAATAAGACACTTGGTGTCAAACAAATGCATCCATAACATGGTTAGTAACCAAGCTCAGCATTCTTTTAAAAGACGTAATTAATTGGATGAAGCCAGTTAACAGACACAGACATCTCTGTGGTATAACACGTGTAAATTGTCATAAGATCTTATAATATCCTACTGGTAATTTTCAAAATTAATCATTCCTAGTGCTTTGGAAATACAATAATAATTTACAATTACTATAAGCTATATGGATCTTGAAATTGCAGAGAAAGTTAAAGCCTTAGAAAAATTTATTTTCCAATTCTTGTTAACATTATTCTAAATTTTCAGGTAGGACAGAAATGAAAACCTAGTCAGTGCTAATACAGGGAGGCCTCACTGTGATGTTGTAGTCAATTAGACATATAAACCAAAGGAGCATTCACTGCATCTTAAAATCACCCACTGCTAGATAGCGTTCCTTGAGCTTCTCAGTCCACAAGCAAGTATTCTAAACGCTTATTGTAGTAATTTCTTTGTATGCCAGGCAAACCCATCTCCAGTTTACAAGGGAGAAAAACTGAGAGGTTTTTTAATAGGAAAAGTCAAATGAGAGCTCAAATTTTTCTTGACCGATTTAAAATAGCTTCCCTGTCTGACGGCATTGAATCAGAAAGGATTACAAATGATCAACGGAGACTAGAAGGTCTGATCTCACAGGGCTGCAACTTTAAGCAGCTATTTCTGTGTATAGTCATTAATGGTAAGACAGGAGAATCTTGGGACCAGGATTCCGGGAAAAGGTTTGCAGAAACCAAGAAAAGTAAAATGAAAGAGGTGGAGAAAGCTGGAACAAAGCAGCCAAGCAGAAAGGTCTAACTCTGTAATTGCTGTGGATGCCAATGCTTCCTTTTTTCTCAGGCAGGAAAGTCCGTCTGGACAGAGGCAATGCAGAAGGAAGCTGAGATCTTGCTCCTGGCACAAGAGCCCCCACTCCATGGCTGGCTTTCATCCCTTTGCTCTGACAGCTACTCTACTCAAGGAGCTGCAGAAAACTCAGGCGACAGCTATTGCTGCCCTTCCAGCGTTAATACGCCCGCCTGCATATCGCTATATTAGAAATCACAAGTTGTTTTTGCTTTGTGTGTGCTCAACATCCTTTGAATGTGAACGGATTAGCTGAATGACTTAAAAGGGACACAAGAGAGCAGCCCTTGGTTTCAGTGCTTAAAGCTTCCAGGAATGAGAAGAATGGGAGGAAACCAACACCTTCCTGAAGGGTTCCTCCAGCACTTGACTTGGTTGTGAGGGCGAGCATGTCTGCAATATTGTTTGTTTGAAATGGCTTCAATTGTTGTGTTCTGTTTACTTTGAACTTTTTGGAATTCCAAATCCGCAAGCTGCATTCCAACCCAGCCGTGATGTACCCCTCAGAGAAAAATCCATGCAGTAAGAATGAGATGAGTTCGTTTTACTGAGAGATAAGTTCATTAGGAGACTTTGAAAGACGATGGAATTAGAGCAGTGTTTGAGTTAAACAATTTAAAACACTTGACAATGCACATTTATTGAATGTCTGATGCAAAGGCGGTGGGGATACACAGACACGGGCAAGCTGATGCCAGTTAGAAAATCATGATTCTGTGAAGTAGACACTTCTACACCTTTTTTTTGGTGGGGGGGGGGGGGACGGACAGTAATACAGTATTCTGTCTACATGCATGCCTGCAGGCCAGAAGAGGGCGCCAGATCTCATTATGGATGGTTGTGAGCCACCATGTGGTTGCTGGGAATTGAACTCAGGACCTCTGGAAGAGCAGCCAGAGCTCCTCACGGCTGAGCCATCCCTCCAGCCTCCACTTCTACTCTTAAGAACAGTAGAAGAAGAAGTTAGTTCTCTAAACATAGAAGGGGTATCGGTCAGCGGGGACGGAGACTCGGAAGCCTTCATGTTTGGACCTTACAAGGTTTTTTTTTTTGTGACAAGAGAGACATTACCGACACACTGAGAAGGACAGGAAGAAAACCGCCTGGGCTCTTCAGAGTTGACGGAACCGCGCTGCCAGCTTGCCCAGCAACCAACTGCCCCTGGACTTCGTGACTAGGAAGAGGAAATGCTATGAGGATAATGCCACATCCGGTCCAGCACCCAGTGCTTCCGGTGACAGCCATCCTAGATTGGGGGGGTTAAATGTGGAGGCGCAGCACAGGCTCGTACAGAGCTCGGTGAGTGGCTGTGGGGAGCACAGGAGGGCGCCACAAGGGGATAAGAGAGGGGGCTGCGCTTCTGAACACGGGGAGTAGAAAGGACTTTTCCGAGCTGAGTGTGCAACCACTGCGTGTCTCAACAGAAACGGGAGAAAAGAAGTGTGTTTGGTGTGTGTGTGTGTGTGTGTGTGTGTGTGTGTGTGTATGTGTGTGTGTGTGTGTGTGTGTGTGTGTGTGTGTAGGGAGGAATAGTGCAAATGATTTTGGCATACAATTAAAGAATATCAGAAAAAAAAAAGTAATTTCACCAAAGGTTTTTGAAACTAACCATGCCGTATTTTGTGGGTGGACAAGCATGGCAGCTTGTATGCGGGAGTATACAGACCCCATATAAACTAAACTATCTTCTCAAAGCTGTTTTAAATATTGCAAAGGCAATGTGGGCATACTTCTATTGTGTATGTGTGCTAAATTTTTTAAATATTTGCAATACTATCTTAATTAAAATACAATTACATCACTTCTCCCCTTCCTTCCTTTCTCTTGAACACTCCCCATGTTCCCCTCTCACCCCCTCTCAAGTTGATGGCCTCTTTTCTTTTATTATTATTGATATATATCTATGCATATATACATGCATAAGTACACACACACACACACATATAAAACCTTCTGAGGCCATTTGGTTCTGCTTCTGTGTACACTATTTCTAGGCTGACCAAATTGTATCAGATAACCAATTGAAGAGGCTCATCCATGGAGAAGACTAATTTTCCCTCTCTCGGGATTCATTAGCTGCCTGTAGTTCTTAATTTAGAGGTGGGACACCATAAGATCCCCCTTCCACGTGCCCATGCCTATTGCTGTTGTCATTGTTCAATTCTTGCTTAGGCAGCTGAATTGTTAAGGTATCATCGGCGAGGCTTCTTAGTCATTTCTAGGAGACACAGTCTCATAGAATCTTACAATATTTCTATCGTTCCTTCTGCAATATTCCCTGAGTCTTAGGCACAGGAGTTGTGTTACAGATATATCCACTGGGGTTAGGTTGCACGCTCAGCTGATCTCTGCATTATGACCAGGCGTGGACTTCTGTAACGGTCTCCATCTGCTGCAAAGACGAGCCTCTCCCATGCTACACTTACCGGTAGGCATAAGGTTGAGTTCTACAAGATAGCAATTATTCTGGTCTGTGAACACGGTGGTAGTAGGTTATTCAATCAGTCTCTACTTCCTTCTAAAAACTGGAATCAAAGTATTTAGAGGCATTGAAATCTATAAGGGCCTGAAAAGTGGCTAACTCTTTGTCAGGAGTGTCCTGGAACCCATTAGCCAGACAAACAAGGTAATGACTCAAGAGGAGGACATGGGACTCTGATGTCAGCGTGGACAGCTCAGGACCGAGATGACCAGATGGTCAGATGGAGTCACTGTGGTGAGTGAATGGATCAGGGAGAGGAACAGCTGTGCAGATTATTTCAATAAGCCTTCCAGAGTTATTTGTCCTTAAACTGAACAGACACAAGGTTCATAAAGGAAAATTTTAGGGAAGTAAGATGGAAACCCACCAGGAATGCTTTCATATAAAAAGATATTAGTCCAGTGACTTAAATGAGAAACATCCCCCATAGTCTCGGGTCTTTGAACACTTGATCCTCAGTTGGTGGTGCAGCTTGGGAAGGTTTGGGAGGTGTGGCCTTGCTGGAGGAAGTATGTCACTGAATCAGGCTTGGCATACCTATTGTCTTGCTCACTTTCAGTTCACACACACTCTCTGTTTTTTTTTTTTTTTTTGAGATGTGAGATCTTCGCTTTCTACTTCTGCTTCCATGCCTGCCATTCGCTGCCATGTTATCCCAGCCATTACAGATTCTAACCCCCTGGAACCGTAAGCCAAAATAAACCCTTCCTTCTGTAAGTTGCCTTGGTCATGGTGCTTTATCCCAGCAACCAAAACATAACTAAAGCAGAATAATAATAATCCTCTTTTAAACTGCTGTTCAATGAACTCTCCCCACTCTGCTGCTGGCTAGACTGGATATTCAGCTTCAGTGCTCACCTTCCCTCTCTAGGCCAAATCTTAGCAAAGCAGAGCCCTTGCAGAAAAACAGGTAGGACCGTATGTGTCCTGAACACTGTTCAGCTCTGATCTCCTTTCATGTGAGTAACCAAGGCAAGGTATGCTGCTTAAAACATTTTACATCTTCATTCAAAACTGTCACAAGCTTTTTATCAAAACACTTTGACCAGTGTAAATAACTCTGGCAAGCAAATTATAAAATTTGAGCTGGATGAAGCTACACTAAGAAACCAAGACTGTTATTAGGAATACCTGGAAGCCAGACTATATGCAGTTAAAATGCCAAATTACATGTGAACAGGTTGTGCTTGCTAAAAAAAAAAAAAAAAAAAAAAAAAAAGGAGATGATAGACCTTAGGACTCTTGGTTTATGAAAGAATGTAAAGACTCAGTCAGATGGCAAAAGGGAGGATTGCAAATATAAATAATGCCTATTGGAACTGCTTTGCCAAAACAGAATTTGAACATTACAGATGAGTGCCATGAAAAGGCAAATAGTCCGATATATTGATCTGTAGACATCAAAGGCAAGAAAGGAAAGAGACTTTCTCAGAACACAAATCTACGGAAAAGCAGCGCACAGAACGAGGCGGCCTATGGGCCTATTGTCTGTCCACACTGAGTGCTCCCTTCCACTGCCCCACACACTGTTGCTGGGCTGGAGAGTGAGGCTGTTGGATAGAAAGGGCCCACGAGTGTGGGCATCTCAACCCGGCAGCAGGTGAAATGCACTAGGAGAGTTAAGTTAATGTACCCCAGAGTGCAGCTCAGCTGAGAGGAAACCGCTGAGAGCTTTCAAAGGATGCAAAGCACTTGGGAGCTTGTTTTAAAGGATCACAAAGCTCCGTCCTCTCTTCTGCCCCTTTCATGTGCTCCGTGAAAGCTCAGAAGTATTCCATTTCCAGTGTGGGCTTGGGAGTGTGAGACCACGAAAGCTCTCTGTGGGGATACTACTCTTCAGTGACAATATTTCAGCAAGGCCCAGGGCAGCCGGTGCAGTGGCCATATGACTCTCCCTGTTAGCCATCTGACACCAGCTTCAAGACCGCCTCTCTCACATGTGAGCTCTGAGTGTTGCCTACAGACAAGTTCCAATTAAGGAAGTCACCACTTATAAGTACATGCATGGGTACGTGCTCCACACTCCTCCGCCAGTGGACAGATCGTCTTTAGACCTAACTAAATTAAAGTCTAAACCTCTCTCTCTCAGTGTCTCTCTCTCTCTCTCTGTCTCCTCTGTTTGTGTCTGTCTCTCCCTGTCTGTCTCTCTGTCTCCTCTGTTTCTGTCTCTGTCTGTCTCTCCATGCCTACTTGTCTCTCTCTGTGTATCTCTCAGTCTGCCTGTCTCTGTCTTTCTGTGTCTGTCTCTGTGTCTCTCTGTCTGTCTCTGTCTCTGTGTGTGTGTCTGTGTGTGTATGTGTCTGTGTGTGGTGTGTCTGTGTGTCTGTGTGTGTGTGTATGTGTGTGTGTCTGTGTGTGTGTGTGTGTGTGTCTGTATGTGTGTGTGTGTGTCTGTGTCTGTGTGTGTGTGTGTCTGTGTGTGTGTGTCTGTGTAAGGACCAATATCCCTTTCGTTCAATTAGTACATACCCTGGCATTTGCTTTAAGGTTTCTGTTTGGGAAGTGTCATTGTTAAGGTTTCCTTCGCCTCTAAGTTAACCAAGCTTACCACAGTCCATTAAGGTTGTCACTTTGTCTGAGGACCACGGGCAAAGGCCGACAGGTAGGGTTTCACTCTTATCTCTGTCTGATCAGAAGAGGAAGTCTGGCCACTCTCCCTCCAGCTTCAAGCTGATTACTGGCCTCCCAGTCACACAAAGGGAGATGCCTTCTCTCCACACCTGAAGGCATTTGGGGTGCAATTTGTGTGGTACTTATAGACCTGCTAAAAGGAATGAGCAGCTGTTTTCCTAATCTGAGTGTTTGCATTTGTCCACGTAAAGAATGCACAATAAACATGCTGAAGCCCAAACTCCCAGGGGTTCGGTTGGACATAACAACCTCTGATGAGAAGGAGACAAAACCTTTGTACTTGTGTGCTTAGCCCTCTCCGACAGGCCTTCGGAAACGACAAGAGTTGGCCATTTCCAAATACATGGACTCAAACTAACTCACCTTCTAATTTGAGATATTCTCCTCCTTTGAAAATGTGTGATGTTCGGCATACAGACGCTGTCGGACAGCCAGCAAACAGGTTATAATCTCAAAGCCAGGGATGGACACAGAGACCCTGGATGATGGGCTTCTGTTGGATTTGTGCAGGAAAAGACATTCTGGTTCCTGAAATCCGAGAATCCGAGACAAGTTTGCACTGAGGGGATGAAGATCCTCTTAGCACACGGGTTTTACTATTTTGTCTACCTCTCCTTCAGAGGCATGCTTTCAATATCAACTTTTATGATTTTTTTCCTTTTGTTGAAAACAGTTTTTTTTTCCTTACATAACATGTACTGATATGGTTTCCCTCTACTCCTCACAGCTCCTCTCCACCTCCCCTCCCATCCGGGTCCACTCCCTGTCTCTCATTAGAAAACAAAGAGCATCTATGGGACAATAATAAAATAAAACATAATAAGATAAAACAAAAACTATCACAGAATAGGCCAAACCAAACGAACAGAAGGAAAAGAGCCCAGGAGAATGTACGAGAAATGGAGACCATTCATTCGCACACTCAGGAATCCCATAAAGGCACTAAAAAGAGAAGAATATAAAATATAAAGTAAATTTAAAAATAATAAGATAAAATGTAAAAGAAAAAGGGAAAGCCCTAACATGACATTACAAGTCAAGGAACTTCCAAAAGTATGGTTGAGTTCATTTTCTGTTGGCAATGCTGGGCATACAGCCTACCCTAAAGAGTACTCTGTTTTCCCGGGGAGATTCCATTGGAGTACACTAAGTTTTCATTTGGAGGTGATGTTATCAACTGGAATTGCTTCTGGGTTATGGATGGGGACATGTGTCTGCTTTTCCTTTCATCTGTAAGACCCCATCTGGTGCAGACCTGTGCAGGCCCTGTGCATGCTGCTAGTCTCTATGAGTTCATATGTACATCAGTCATGTTGATTTAGAGGGCCTTGTTTTCTTGGTGTCCTCCATCCCCTCTGGCTCTTATACTCTTTCTGCCTCCTCTTCCTTGGGGTCCCCTGAGCACTGTGTGGAGATATTTGATAGAGACATTCCATTTGGGGATGAGTGTTCCAAGGTCTCTCACTCTCTGCATAATATCTGGCTGTGGATCTCTGTATTTGTTCCCATCTGATGCAGGAGAAAGCTTCTCTGGTGATGGTTGAGCAAGGCACTGATCTTTGAGTATAACAGAATGCCCTTGGACATTGGGAGTCTTTTTTTTCTTTTCTTTTCTTCTTTTTTTTTTTTAAGAATAGTAATATTTGGTTTTACCTTAGGTCACTGGGCTATCTAGGCTCATGTTCTTGGTCACCCAAGCTGTGTCAGTTATGGGTTCCATGTGATAAAGTGAACCCTAAGTCAAACCAGATATTGGTTGGTTATACCCACAAACTTTGTGCTATCATTGTACTAGCTTATCTTGCAGGCAGGACACCATTGTAGATCGAAGGGTTTGTCATGAAGTGGTGTCTACATTTCTCTTTTGGTAGCATGCAGAGTGCCTTCCTGCACAGAGAACACTAGCCTGTAGGGGATGAAGCCCCTATGTCGGCACCAGCTTGACTTCTCTACAGTGAGTTGTGCAGGTGTTGTCTTCAGCAATGAGGCCTTGCTGTTAGTTTGTGGAGAGCAGCCTGGGCTGTTTGGGGGTTTCCATGGGACCCTTTGGCCAACAACTCAATTAGATGCAACCCAATCCCAGTACTGGAAGCTTCATTTCTATGACAAAAAAAATTCCAGTTAGGACTCTGTCTCTCTCCTGATTTGGCTATTTCCTTTAAACCACCTTCATATATGTGTATATTTTAGAAAGCTTCTATTGTATTAGATTTCCAAACTACCCCTGAAATGGCCCTTAATTTCAGCTGTTTCTCCCCATTGTCCCTCCCTTATCCCCCTCCTCCCTCCTCCTCTCCATTGATCCTCCCATTCCAGACCCCCTCATCCACTCACAATTATCTATTCTATTTCCTTTTCCTATAAAGATTTATCTGCACCCCTCCCCAGACCCTTACTTTATACCTAACCTCTGTGGTTCTACAGATTGTAGCTTGGATCTCCTTGACTTAACAGCTAATAGCCACATATTACATATCATATTACATAGCACATATCATATTTGTCCTTCTGGGTCTGGGTTATCTCACTCAGGATGATTTTTTTTTTGCTAGTTCCATTCAAGACTTCCTGAACAGAATGTTATTAGCACAGGCACTAAGATCAAATATTAATAAATGGGCCCTCATGTAACTAAAAAAGCTTCGTTACGGCAAAGGACACTGTCATTCAGACAAAGCTGTAGTCTACAGAATGGGAAAAGACTTTTACCAACTACACATTTGAGAGAGGGCTAATGTCCAAGCTATACATAAATATCTCAAAAAACTAGATATAAAAATAGACACAACCCAATCAGAATTGGGGTACAGATCAAAACAGAAAACTCTCAAAAGAGGAAATGCAAATGGCTGAGAAACAACTTTTTAAAAACGTTCAACATCCTTAGTCATCAGGGCAATACCAATCAAAACTACTGTCGTCTTACACCAATCAGGGCGACTAAGAAAATAAAAAAAGTGACCGCTCATGCTGGCGAGGACGTGGAGCAGGCAGAGTGCTGGCGGGAGTGCAAACTTGCACAGCCACTTTGGAAACCAATATGGTGGTTCCTCGGGAAGAGGAGAATTGATCTGCCTAAAGATCCAGCTATACCACTCTTGAGCATTCGCCCAAAGGATGTTCATCTTACCATAAGGACCCTTGCTCAACCACATTCATTGCTGTTCTATTCATAGTGGCCAGAAATCAGAAACCACCTAGATGTCCCTTAACAGATGGATGGATAAAGAAAACATGGTACAGTTACACAGTTCAGCCATTAAAAAAAATAAAATCATGAAATTCACAGGTAAATAGGTGGAGCTAGGAAATTTTGTAAATTCTTAATCAAAATCTCAGCAGTGGCCTGAGAGTTAATGCTGACCTTGGGATCCAGCGAGTGAGTGTGCTGAGAGATTCTCAACATCCTGCCTCTTTGATAGTGTATGTCTTGCCTTGATACCTGGAAATGGTTGAGCACCTACTTGTCAATCACTTAACAATATCCAGAAATGTTGGGATTTTTTTATTCTATTATTCGAAGAAACCAACCTTTATATCTTTGCTCCATAAGCAGCTACAGAATTTTTTTCCTAAGATTTTGTTTTGTTTTTGCTTTTGTTCTTTATATCCTCAAGCACCTCAGCAAACACTCTAGCAAAATCCCAAATCTATGTTCCCCAAAACATAGGCTATTGATCTTGGCCTGGAAAACTCTATGGCCGAAACAGCCTATCATAACTCCAGCATAAGAATTGTGATAAGTAACTAACATCAGTTTAATTTTTTAAATAAGAGTCTGGTTAGAATTAAAAGTCTGATGAAATAGCATTAAAAAATTATTCATGCAAAGGCTAAACTGTATCTGACTCAAACAATATTTTCATGTGTTTTACATCAAAATATTTTTCTGTAAATAATTATTTGTCATGTTCTGGTGCCTCCTCAGGGCTCCTGATGATCCTGTCACACCGAGGTCGAGGGGAAGATTCTTCTCTCTATTTTATTAGTGGCTAGAGCACTTTCATTCAATATATATGACACCTTTTTCAGTCAATTAAAAATACACACATTGAACCTGCTAATATCTAAGAGTTCAACGATGAATTCTACACAAAATGTGCTATTTTAGGTGAATGAAGGACTTGACTATATCTGTCTTGGATTTTTGGATTCTAAAAATCAAAATTAGAACATTTAAAAAATATTTCTTAGCTGTCTTTTTTCTTCTTTTCAGACTACTCGGCTCCACTCTATAACCCATTTTCAGTTCATTCTTCCGTCTTCTTGGTGTTCACTTTTAAAGTTCTTCATATACTCTAGACCCTGGAATGTATTCATTGGTATGAATTGTCTGTCCTGTGTATGGTGGGAAATACTGTTTTCCCGTTCTGCAAGCTGTGCCATCGAATGATAGTGTGATCTGCTGGACAGAAGCCTTTTGGTTTTAAGAAATTGCATTCTTAATATTTATGCCCACAGAGAAGTGCAGCTCTCATCCTTCAACAAAGAAACTGCTCTTTGCAGCAGACAGAAAAACCACAGTTGTTCTAAATGCAGAAAACAACTTGCTGTGGGCGTGTCAAGGCCCAATCAATACATCTACAACGCAACCCTACTCTTATGACTCAAGGAACATCATGGAAGAGGGCCAGAAAGATCCTAAGAGCCAGAGGACCAGGACATCTGATGTAAGATTAAGGTTGTGTCTTCCGTGTATAAATGCAAAGCTATACCCATGAAATCTCAACAATGTGGTTCCTAAGCAAGACCTGAATAATAATAACACTAACATGTCAATGTGAATAGGAAAATCTCCCAGGGTTCTACCCCCAGTTGAAGATCTACAGGCAGTTAAAATTTGCTGAGAGAGAATCAGTCTTCCTCAGGGATAAAGCCCCTAATTGGTTATCCAAAACTTAGGGGTCATCCCTAAAAATAGATACATACAATCAACACTAAATGGACTCAGCAGATTGTATTTATTTACATGCATGATGATAATAAAATTAAAGAGAAAGAAAGACCATGAATTTGAGAGGAAAGGGGGCACAGAAGAGGTGAGAGGGAGAAGAGGGGGATGAATGTAGATATAATACACATATATGAAATTTAAAAAGTTAATCTTGAAAAGTCATGTATTTCTTTCACTGTGGCCTTTGTGGAGATGGGAGATTGACAGAATGTGGAATACCATGAGGTTGGAAATTAAGAGTAGGTGATTACCATCAGCCTTGTCTCTCTCTAAGGAGTGGATACACTTTGTCTATTCCCCCAAATTTTGAGAACTGAGTGCTGGAAAGAAGTTTGAGTTGGCAGCAGCAGCAGAAGTTGTACCCTCAGAGGATGGTGAGTCCCAAGTATCAGTACCTTGCCACCAACTCAAGGTTCTGAAAGCAACCTCTTCCAGCATTCATACAGAAATACTCCGAGGACTGTGTCTGACAACTTTGTTCGAGGACAGACACATTTGAGATCATTCGTCAACCTGTCCAACAGGAAATTCTGAACCTTTTAATAAAAATCATTTACAAAAATGCCATGAAGTAACCCGATTTGCTTAATTTAGTTTGTTGATAAAACCATTCTGCTACTTAATAGCACTACACCCAGTTATCAGACAATGACTATAAAATGAAAACTAAAATATATTTCTGGCTTGAATTACTAACAATATATTCTAATATCTTTAATTAATAATATCATCAATAAATAAAATATTTAACAATAATATTAATTATGATTATTTCATTCTTATTGTCATTTGTTATACTATCCATGGCTTCCTTAGGGCCATACTTTATGTAATGTATTTATTTATTAGTTTATTGAGAAAAGGCATATGGCTCAGACTTACCTCTGAACTTGCAATCTTCCTGTCTTGGGCTCTTGAGTGTAAGAGAACCATGACAGCTGGTATCATTTATTTCTAGCAGTTGCAAAACAATTTGTCACTAAAGAACGCTATCAGACAGAAAGAAGTTGAAGCAAAGATATAAATACGGGGAAAGAATACTTGATGCACTGAGTCATTTTCCTCTGTGACAAAATGCAGCTAAAGGCTCACACATAAAAAAGAAAAGCCAAGTGACTATTTTATCTTTCTAAACACACATGGCAAAAAAAGAAAGTGACCATAAGAAAATAAATGTATAGTTCTTAAATCACTCTCTTGGCCTTCACTAGACCTCTTTTAAGGAAAGATTGCCGGGAAGTTCACTGTCTCCTTTAGCACGGACCTGCATCGAATACTTAAAGAGAGAGAACAAAAATAACAAAAGCGTTGGTTCGACGCTTGTTTTCTATAAAATTGTGGTTTATGCATCTTTTATCCCCTTGGCAAGTGCAATTTTTGTCTGAATAAAATGATTTCAACCAATTTTCAGTCATCCATTTTTTCAGAGCACTTCCCATCGTATTCTAAAGATATGGCTTGTTAATTCTGAAAACGTAGACCCAGAGTTCACACAAGCACAGACCTGCGGGGACAAAGTGTGGAACTCCATCAAGCGAGAGCTACAAGGACGTCCCGTGTGGACAGGGCTTTTCAATAGAGGACAGGAGCCCCCTTCACAATGGATTGAGGGATCTATTTGTGGTTTCACAGACACAGTTTGAAAGCTCTCAATTGTGGTTTCAGTATCAAAATAATGAAGTGTCAATGGCATTTCTTCTCACAGTAAAGAATTAATTAAACAACAGCTGTAATGATCTGCCTTCTAATAATGCTGTTTCTGACACGAGACCCTTTTACCTTGGTTCTGAATTGTGTGAATCCTTGCGAATGCTTTGTTGTAAATACTCATCTTGCTTCCTCGTGGGTGATATGGGTTTCTATGATCATAGGATCACAATTATCCCCTTATTCCTTTCAGAGGATTTGTATAGCTCTATGAACAAGAGAAACTCAAAGCACTTTGCAGATACACTGAACCCCAACCAATACGAACACTGACTGTCCTTATTTTGTTCAAATAGCAATACCCCCTTTCAGACAAATTGTCAGGCAAAGGAAAACCTCAAGTCATACCTAAGAACAAGGTACAAGGACAGCCAGAGAGCTTATTTGTGGAAATCAAGTGATTTTTTTCCCTAATGTGCCTTATTTTATCTAATAGTTACTTTAAATATTTTTGTAAATAAATGGTTTTCAAGTCAAATCAAATGTTAATTGCATCAAAAGCTGTTTTATATGAAAATTTCTGATATTCTAATTCCCAGCCTTTTAAATTGGAGATTGGAAACATATGGCGCCATGTAATTGAATGAGCATTTTGAAAAGAGGGTTAGCAAAGGTAAAATATTTCTAAATGGACACTGATCAAAATTAACTGAAAATCAAATGCATGGTGAATCTGAAATGTTTCAGGCAGGGCTAGCCCATGCTGCATCATGAGACTTAGATATGTAAAACTGATGCTCCAATTTGAATGTTTCTATCTCCCTTAAGTATTGTATGTTGAAATCTAACCCATAAAATGATAGTATTTCAAAGTGGCGCCTGGACAGGCAATGAGGCAGTAAAGCAGTCCTTACCCTTTCTGTTATATAAAGGCAGTGAACTTGGAAGCTAGCCCTCACCAGATACAAACCTTCTAGCACCTTGACCTTGAACATCCCCGATGTGAGAACTGTGGGCAATGCATTCCTAATGTCTATAAGCCACCTCGTCTGTACAGTATTTTGTTATAGCAGCTGAAATAGACTAATACTCCTCTTTTATTGAAGATTCAACAGCTTACTCTCCTTATCTGCCCTTGGCTTAAAAGAGAATGACTGTTTTGAAGGGAACGAAGTTCAAAGGAGATTCAGCAAGCCCTCTGTCCTTGCCTCTGCCATGGCATGCAGGATTTTTCTTCCAATATAAATTCAAAGCTGGAAAGTTGAAAACAGAGAAATTTGACTTCCTCTTTCTCCTTTTTCTGGGATTCTATCCTCTTTACTATGATGGTTAACATTACGTTTAGAGGATAAATTTACTGTGCTGTGTAGGCGGAAGTTTTTGTCCCACCAGCAACTCCCAAGTACTCAGCAACTGCTTCCCAAACAACTGACTCGAAGGCTTAATATTACTTATAAATGCTCAGCTAATATCTCAGGCTTATTACTAACTAGCTCTCACACTTAAATTAAGCCATAATTTTTATCTATATTTAGCCATGTGACTTGGTACCTTTTCTTAGAGTGGCATTCTCATCTTGCTTCCTCTGCATCTAGCTGGCAACTCCTGACTCCACCCTCCTTCTTCCCAGCATTCTCAGTTTGGCTTTCCCACCTAATTTCCTGCCCAGCTACAGGCCTGTCAGCTTTATATTAGCAAATGAGAGTAATACATATTCATGGTGTACAAAAAGATTGTTCCACAGCAGTGTTGGGCTTGTAAAAACTAAATTATTTTTAACTTGCATAAGCCATGAGGAAGTTGCTCCCCAAATGGTGCAGTTGGGCTATTCTTTTTTTAAAAAAAAAATGCTGACTGTTGTAAGGTATTTCTCTGACTTAGCTATTCCTACAAGGTAACATCACAAGATTAAACAGGTTAATTTCTAAGTTCTATTTTTGTAGGAAACACTGGCTTGCTTGAATGGCCAAGGCATTGCTAGATGTCTGTTACAAAATCAAGCCTTGCCCACAACCCAGACAGTATATGAGTTAATATGACTCCCCCAAATTATAATTTTGTGGGTTTTGCTTTTATAATCCTTAGGCTAACAATAGCTGGGGCCTACCTAGAGAACCCTCTCTGGTTCAGTCCTGGCCAGTCTTTTCTTAATTAAAAAAAAGCCTCTAATTTACTAAAACCAAAGCTTGAGTTAGACTGGTGAATCTCTGAATGGCCCCAGACTCACAACATTTACCTTTTGATCTCCTGGTCCTCTCTCTCTCTGAGGAAATTGTCACTGAAGAACAACCTGCTGGTCCCAGTCAAAGAACAATTAAGTTTATCCAGGTTAATGTGAGGAAAAGTTGTTTCTAGGTTGTGCAGAAGTTTCCTCCAGAGATTGAAGTATTCCATCCTTCCAGGAAGCTCCTTAAGCCAGAAGGTAAACTTCGAAACACCTTCAGCCTCTTCCACAGGAGGCCTACACGCTGCCGATTGTGCCGCCGCCATGTCTCTAGGGATCCCTGAGAAGTTCCAGCACATTTTGTGAGTACTCAACACCAACATCTATGGGCGGCGGAAAATAGCCTTTGCCATCACTGCCATTAAGGGTGTGGGGCGGAGATATGCTCATGTGGTGTTGAGGAACGCAGACATTGACCTCACCAAGAGGGCTGGAGAACTCATGGAGGACGAGGTGTAACGTGTGATCACCATCATGCAGAATCCACGGCAGTACAAGATCCCAGACTGGTTCTTGAACAGACAGAAGGACGTGAAGGACGGGAAGTACAGCCAGGTTCTGGCCAATGGTCTAGACAACAAGCTGCGTGAGGACCTGGAGCGTCTGAAGAAGATTAGAGCCCATAGGGGGCTGCGCCACTTTTGGGGCCTTCGTGTCCGAGGTCAGCACACCAAGACCCCTGGTCGCCAGGGCCGTACTGTGGGTGTTTCCAAGAAGAAATGAGTCCCTGGGCCTTTGCTGTTAATAAATAGTTTATATGCCTGTGGGAAAAACAACAACAACAACAACAACAAAAATACCTTCAGGAAGTCCTTGAAACTGATCAAATTCACTAGGTCCCTCCTTCCCTAGAATAAGCAAGCCAAGCTGCAAAGAAGACCCAGGACAAGTAAACTACTAAGACCTGCTCCCAGATAAGCCAAGCTGCAAACATGACTCAGGCCAGACCAGGTGTCTGGAAGAAGCAGAAACCAGCTGAACTGTCTGGACGATTAGACCAATTGAGTCACTTGGAAGGGACACTCTCCAACCTGTAGTGTGCTCCAGGTTCCTGACTTTTATGAGCTGTCACAGTCCTGGGGTGGGCTTTGTTGGTGCAGTGGTCTTTGAGTCATTTCTGTTCCTCTGAGTAACCCATCACCCATATTCCTCCAAGTAATTGTTTGTTTTTGTTTTATTGTTATAGTTTTCATTATTTAAAACCACTTTTCAATTCAAATATATTTTGATTGTATTATTCCTCTCTCCCAAGTACCTCCAGATCTCCTCCCCCTTCCTACCCACCCAACTTAATTTTTTCTCAAAAGAGAAACAAAAACCCAATACAATACCCACCCACCCCCAAAAAACCAAGAAAACAAAATAAAACCACATACAAAAAAAAGGAAACAAACAAAAATCCATCAAGCTATAACCAAATAAAATCACACACACACAAAAACTGTGGAGTCCACTTATATGACAGTCAACTACTTCTGAGCATGAGGCCTGTCCTGGAGCAGTTGATATATCCAGTGCCACTCTACTGGAGAAAACATGCAGCGACAAAACAACTCTTATTGATAGTCTGTTCTACTATAGATCAGTGCCTACCTCCGCCATCATCAGAGACGCTTCCTCCTGTAGCAGATGGGACCAGAGATCCACAGACAGATATGCAGAAGGTGAAAGAGACCTTGGAACACTCAGCCTTAAATGGGGTGTCGCCATTAAATCCCTCCCCTCGCAGCTCAGGAAACCCCAAAGAAGAGGAGCAGAAAGAGTGTAAGAGCCAGGAGGGATGGAGGACACCAAGAAAACACGGCCCTCTAATGCACCATGGGCAAAGCTCATGTGAACTCCGAGACTGCAGCAGCATGCACAGGACCTGCATGGGTCTATACCAGGTCCTCAGCGTATATATAATGGCTTCCAGCTTAGTTTTTTTTTAATTGAAAATAGATTCTTCCCTCATAGAATGCACTCCCACCACAGTTTCCCCTCCCTCCACTCCTCCCTCCTCCCCCCATCCCCCTCCTCCCCCAGATTTCTCCCCACTGTTTTCTCAGAGCAGGCCTCTAAGAGACCACAATCAAATGTGTGACAAAACAAGGGATTTCTGAGTGTGCAAACAAGTGGGCGTCTGATTCTTGTGCCTTCTATTGGGCTTTTCCCCTTCTGTTGGTTTGTCTTGCCCAGCTGTAACATGATAGTTTTTGTTTTATCTTATTCTATTTTATTTTGTTATATTTTTGAATGAATGAATAAATGAAAACCTAGCCCTTAGGGTAAAGGTTACCAACTGAGTTGTCATTTATACCTGCTAGGAGAGGGAACATCAGTTTTCTCCAACAGAGTTAGAAATTGCTTTAAATAATAAAAATAAATAAAACTACCTAATTAAAAAAAACCCACAGTGATAAATAATCAAATAAATAAGACTACAATATACTCTATGAACACTAACCTGGGTATTTATCCAAAGGCGATGGAGTGACTTCTGGTAAAAATATCTGAACCCCAGAGTTTGCTGAAGCACTATCCACAATAGTCACCATACAAAAACAACCTAAATGTCAATTAATGGACAAATACATAAGGAAAACGCAACATGCACATACACAGAGCAATATTATTCCATTTTTTGGAAGGAGAATCTGCTCTTGCCAGAGATATTATGGTAAGTGAAATAACCCAGATTCAGAAAGAAAATATTGCATGATAGCACTTATATGTGGAATTAGGAACATGTTTTCAAGTAATTAACAATAAAGAATGAAAATGGTTACAGTAGTCTGGGTAGGTGGTGAAGGCCACGGAGCTTGGGAAAGAAATGGGGAGATGCAGGTAAAGGATATAAAATAGTCTATGTGTAGAATGGGCAGTTTTGCTTCTGATGTACAACATGAGAGCTAAAATCAGTAAGACCAGATCACATCAGTGGTCTTTATTTGCTAAAAATGTAAGTGTAGTCGCTATTGTCAGACACACAAAAGTAACTGAAGATATTAGCTGTTAGTTTCTTGGCTATGGTAATCCTGTTTCTGTTTACGAGTGTCCTGTTGCAATACGTTACAAACCCCAAACCCAGTGACTTTTGCTTTCTTTAAAAAAAAAAAAAAAAGATTTTCCATTTGATAAAATACAAAGGTCAAAGCAGCCTCTGCTTTTGAATGTTGTTTTCAAACCATTAAAGATGCAAGGCTATTAAACCGAGCAGCAATGTGAAAGGGGAAGGACCGGGTAAGTACTCAGTGCTCTGAATAGGAGCATCATTCAGAGTGAGTGGGGTGGGCAGTGCGTTTTGATTTTTCTTCCAACTCGGGAGCTGCCAAAAAGAAAAATCATTGACCTTTTTCTTGGATTTTTTTTTGGGGGGGGGGAATAATACTCTATTTTAGCAAGGCTTTGGGGGAGAAGCCTTCCAGTTATGTTGGTCTTGCTTAAGATGCATTGTCTTTACTGTGTTCCTACGTTAACTACATAGTATTTCTGATATAGTCAACTTGGTACAAGGACTTGCAGTTTTGCATAGTATGTAAAGCTTGCCAAGCGTTATCATGTAGCTTAGAAAGACCTCACCATCATGAAGTTATTGTGTGAGTCATTGATATTAATTTTATTCTATTTATGTATATATTTTTCTTTTATGATTTGCTGCATATATAATATATAGATATTACAAATGACAAAAACTCCTAAGTACATACTTAGTGAATGAGTTGTCTGTTCTTTAAAACATCTTGCTTTTTAGATGAGCTCACAAGAGTCTTGGGTGTTTCTACTTACAACCTCCAGTTAAGAAAGGAGAAAAGTGCCAGGCAGTTTCCAGAGAAATTACACAATTTTCACTGCTAAATACTACTCATATTTGAAGATTACCTACATATGTGTTTATGTAGATAACTGTAATTATGCTTTGTGATTTTTAAGTTGCAGTCTTAGAGTTTATCAACTCATACGCATTTTTTAAATCAAAAATAAGCATCTGGCAGCAGCTGCAGCAGTATCAGCTCTGAGAGTGAAGCCTACTCTACCTCGGGAAGAGCATGCGCACTGAAGGCAGAGCTCTGAGGTTAGCCTTGCAGATGGCTCTTGTCAGCTCAGAGGACATGGGAATTCAAAGTCTGTAGGCTGGGCAAATTAAATAAAGCATGCTAAATCCTTCTCAGCTGAAGCCATTGAATGAGACCTGGTATTCCATTTCCATGCTCAAAATAATCCTTGTCTTTTCCAGAAACGCATGGCCAATAGTGTGTGTGTGTGTGTGTGTGTGTGTGTGTGTGTGTGTGTGTGTGTGTACAAATTTGAGTTTGAACCTTTGGGTCACTAAGTAGTAAATGATCACTTGCTATTTTATCGTACTTTAACTTGGCTGATAAACCACGTGGTTTTCAGACAGGAAATGAATAAATGGTACATTTATCAAGTTGAGTAATTTACTGAGACATTAGTAAAGAGATTATTGGCAAAGGAAAGCACAATGGACAGAATCAGTAAGAACCTGAAGCTACAATCATGTGTAAATCTGGATTGCAATGGGATAATCGCTGGGCTCCAGAGACAGGAGAAGACTGCTAGGTAGAAGATGGTATGGTCAACTTAAAACCTCATATAGATGGGGCCAGTGTGGTAGTTTGAATGTACTTGGCCCCCATAATCTCTTGGAGTGGCACTATTAGGAGGTGTTGCCTTGTTGGAGTAGGTGGGGTCTTGTTGGAGGAAGTGTGTCATTGTGGAGGCGGGCTTTGAGGTCTCATATATGCTCAAGATACAGCCCAGTGTCTCAGACCACTTCCTGTTGCCTATCTTTCAAGAATTAGGATTCTCAGCTCCAGCACCGCATCTGCCTGGACTCCACCATGTTGCACCATGATGATAATGGACTAAATCTCTGAAAATGTAAGCCAGCCCCAATTAAATGTTTTTCCTTTATAAGAGTTGCCATGGTTATGGTGTCTATTCACAGCAATAGAAACCCTAACTAAGACAACCAGCAACATAGACTTTGACTTCACTGTCCTCTCTGTATCCTGTTTTCTCACTCCCTAATTTGTTCAGATCCATGTGAATGCCAGTGGACAAAGGTGCTTATTAATTCAGATCATCATCCCAGGACTCAAGGCAGGTTAGAGAGGACATTGACCTCAGTGAGGTTAGAAAGCTGTGTCTCTCTAAATCCCTGCCTCACCAGTTCAGCCTGTACCTGACAGGAGGGTGAGCAGACAAGCTACCTCCAGCAGATGTGATCTTATCATCTGACACAGTGGAAGGGAGCTGATGCAGAAGCAACATCACACTAGTAACAGCAGTAGACATTCCATGGCTTCTGGGTCACAGCTTCTTCTTTTCCCCTGCAGCCCCAAATCACAATTTGACCCTCCTCTAAGGGTTTCTGCTTAAAATACCTTAAGAATTCGTCTTTAATTGATTTTGATAGCAAATTAAAAAAATTAGGCAAAAGCATTGTATTTTCCTAAGCTGATTGAGTTTGGAAGCAGATTTCACTCTCCCACCTTTACAGTCTTCTGAGTTGAATGGCTCCCTGGGTGTGTTAGAAGATCTGTTCATCAATTGAAAGACCCGAAGAGAAGGTTCATATACCAGAGTACTTGTCGGGACATAATTTTCACAGTTTACTTAAGTTGTTTATGATAACCCAAACTCAACTGTGGCTTTTTATTTGGCTAGTCTTTGTGTGACAAATTATGCTGCGGTTGAAATGAATTCTTTTATTACCATGGTAATTAGAAGTCACTGAATGACTGTCGTGCCAGTGGCACTGATCCTAAAGAGGCTGTGACTGTAATGCCATTTAAAAAAAATGAGAAAACCAGTGCAGCTACCAAAGTTGACTATCCCAGAGAGGTCCTTACCAGTGAGCTGGTCATTGAGTAAGATTTCCCTCAGCCTGTATGATAAGGCAAGTCTTATATGATGAAATAAACCTCTCCTGGTCTGAAACCAATGTAAGAGATACCATGATAGAGCATTTCCCTCACACCTTAATCCCAGTCTGATGTCAGTCCATGCACTCAATACCTTTCAAATACAGAAGACAAGAGGAATAACTCTGAAATGTTGTCACACAAGAACTATAAATATACTTTCCAGCCTGTTGGAATAGGACTGCAGCCATTTATCAAGGTGTCTGAGCATAGAGCAATAAGTCTATGTAATTTAAAAGTTCGCTCATCTAGTAGAAATTGGAGATGGTTTGCTGGCCACAACTGCTCTTGCTCTCCAGCTTCCTATGCCAGCCTGAATGCTCTGGGATGGAGCAATCTGTCATCCCTGGAGCACACAGTAATCAGAACTACATTTTCCAGAGATCACCCCTGTTAGTGGCCATTCTGTGACATTTGTGACATCTCTGTGGAACCTCAGAATCTGCACACATGCACAAGCATCTTGTTCTGCTACCCGGCTGCACATGACCCCTGGTACTTGTCTGGCTTGTGACAGTTTCATGACTTGTAGGAGCCTCTGTCGGCTTCTGTTTAATTTTGTTTTTACTAAGGGAAGAAAGAGTTGTGTGGTTTACTTTTTTTTTTTCTACTGAAAATAGGAAAAACTTATCTCTGCTTGTTAAGAAGATGCCAGCTGTACTTTCAAGATACAAACACTGTGAGAGAAAACTGCTATATGACACCTGGATTTCATCTCCTTTTACTAATGAGGAAACTGCAGAGGAGAATTACTGATTTCCTCACAATACTAATAAGTGGAGAACACAGAACCTTAATTCCAACAGTTACCTCCAAAGTCATTAGATTCTACTCTCCCTTCCTGTATGTCTGCTAAAGTTTCCAGAAAAAGAAAAAACAGTGGTCTTGTTCTGCAAGCTGATGGTAAGCCACCTCTTCTCACAACATGTAATGCTCTGTCAGTAGTCATGTATCAGATGAAGATGGACAGATAGATGATAGATGATAGATAGATAGATAGATAGATAGATAGATAGATAGATAGATAGATATCCTTTGTGTGTTTTACTGGTGATTAGTAAGCAACAATCTTAAACTTTCTCCTTTATTTTTATCTGAAAAAAACTTTTACTTGATCAGCCGTGTTCTTCCCTCCCTCCCTCCCTCCTTCCTTTCCTCCCTCCTTCCCTCCCTCCCTCCTCCCCTTCCTCCCTCCCTCCCTTCCTTCCTCCTTTCCTTCCTTTCATGTGTATTCATCATCCATAATGCTGGGTTTCATCAAAAATTCTTCTTCAAGTGTATCAAGTACTTAGACTACATTCACCCATCCATGATTATCTTTCTTTCTCCTCCTCTTTTCCCTTCTGCTGATTTCCTTCCTTCTCCAGTCTCTCTTCTGCCTCTCTCTCTCTCTCTCTCTCTCTCTCTCTCTCTCTCTCTCTCT
>CABHPQ010000562.1:0-31074 GCA_902168405.1 Peromyscus aztecus | reverse complement strand
TGTGTGTGTGTGTGTGTGTGTGTGTGTGTGTGTTGTCTTCAGCAATGAGGCTTTGCTGTCAGTTTGTAGAGAGCAACTTACAGTCTTGGGCACAGCCTGGTTAGTTGGGGATCCCCATGGAGCCCCTTTGGCCAACAACTCAATTAGATATAGCCCAATTCTAGTACTGGAAGCTCCATTTGGTGAGAAGAGATGGCCAGTTGAGACCCTGTCTCCCCCATTATCTGGCAATTTCATTTAGATCACCTTCATACATGTATGTATTTTAGGAAGTTTCTACTATATTAGGTCTCCATATTATCCCTCAAATGCCCCTTACTTTTAGATGTTTCTCCCTGTGTCTCCTTCAACAGCCTCTTCTTCCCTCCCCTTCCTCATTTGATTCTTCTGCTTCAGTCCCCCTCCTTGTCCATACATTACTATGGTATTTCCCTTTCCTAATGACATCTATCTGTTCCCTCTAGTCCTTTACTCCATAGAATAAACCCCTGTGAGTCTATGGATTTTAGTTTGGTTATCATTGACTTCACAGCTAACATCCACATATAAGCAGATACATACCATATTTGTCTTTCTGAGTCTGGGATACTTCACTCTGGATGAATTTTTCTACTCCATCCATTTGCCTGCAAATTTCATGATGTCATGGTTCAGCTGTTTAAGGCTAGGCTCACAACCAAAAATTGAATTGTTTTCTATTTTGGTGTTTAGGAGTTTTGTTTGTTCACTTGAGGCTTTTGAGACAAGGTCTCACTATTTAGCTCGGGCTGACCCTGAACTTACACTTTCCCTACCCCGGTTTCCTGAGTGTTGGGATTATAGATGTGTGCCACCACACCAAGATAGACATTTCATGAGTTCTCTATATATTCTAGACATTAATTCTTTTTTTGGAAAATTCATATAATATATTCGATCACCGTTTCCCCTCCCCCAGATCCTCCCAGATCCTCCCCCACCTCCCCACACATCCAACTCCATGACTTCTTTCTCTATATCTTAAGAAAACAGAGGCAAATAAAAAATTTAAAAAACCAGAATTTAAAAAAATGAAAAAGTATAAAAATCATGCACACAGACACACACACACACACACACACACACACACACACACACACACACAACTCGGAAACTATAATATTCAAGAAAATAACCAATAAGATAAAAAATGCCAAAACAAAAAAAAATATGAGACAAAATCTACAACACTATCATTGGGTTCCGTTTGTGTTGGCAATATACTGTTGGACACAGAGCCAGCCCTTAGTGTGGTTTATATTCTCAGTGAGATTCCACTGGGGAAAAAAAAACTAATTTCTTCTTTGTGAGTGGTCGTCAATGGAAGGTAACATCTTGGTGAGGGAAAAGAGTTCATGTCCACTTCCCACTCTCAGCATCTGAACCCCACCTGACTTGAACCTGTGCAGGCTCTGTGTATGTGCTGCCACAGTCTCTGTGAGTTCATGTGCGTGTAAGTTCTGTTGTGTCTGGAAGGTATTATTTCCTTGGAGTCGTCTATTCCCTCTGGCTCTTAAAATCTTTCTGCCTCATCTTCTACATAGTTCCCTGAGCCCTGAGGGGTTTGATAAAGACATCCCATTTAGGACTGAGTGCCCCAAAGTCTCACCCTGCATATTGTCAATTTGTGGGTCTCTGTATTACTACCCAGTTACTGCAGGAGGAAGGTTCTCTGATGTTGAGTGGGTGAGACTGGATGAGATAGATGGGCAAAGCAGAATGTCATTAGAAGTCACTTTATTGATATTGTCCCTTAGCATAACAATACTATTTAATTTTCCCCTAGCCCCATGGCCTACCTAGTCTCGGGTTCTTGGGCACCTGAGCAGTGTCAGGAATGGGTTCCATCTTGTGGGGGGGGCCTTAAATCCAATCGATACTGGTTGTTTACTCCTATGATATCTGTGCCACTATTACACCTCATCACGTAGGCAGGTCACCATTGCTGACTGTACCATTTATAGCTGGGTTGGTAGTCACCTTTCTCCTCTGACAGCAAGCAGAATACCTTCTAGCACACAACGCTCTAGTTAGGTAGCAGTCTGACTTCTCTGTGTTCAGTGAGATATGTAAGTTTTACCATCAGCAATAGGGCCTTGCCTTCAGTTTGGGAGAACAACCAATAGCCTTGGCATTAGCTTGAGATGTTTAGAGCTTTCCATGGAAGCCCCTGGCCAACAACTCAGTTAGATGTAAACCATTCCCAGTACTGGAAGCTTCGTTTGGTGACTAGAGATGTCTAGTGGGAACATTGTCTCCCAGTTATTTGGTGACTTGATTTAGATTTTTTTCATATATGTTTTTTCATACTCATATATATAAAGAAGCTTCTTTAGTAGGTCTCCATATGACCCCTCAAATGGCTTCAACATTAGTTGTCCCTCCTGCTGTGGATATCACTCTGTATAAATAAAACGCTGATTGGCCAGTAGCCAGGCAGGAAGTATAGGCGGGACAAGCAGAGAAGAGAATTCTGGGAAATGGAAGGCTGAGGCAGAGAGACGCTGTCAGTCGCCGCCATGACAAGCAACATGTAAAAGATACCGGTGAGCCACGAGCCATGTGGCAACTTATAGACTAATAGACAGGGGTTAATTTAAGATAGAAGAATTAGATAACAAGAAGCCTGCCACAGCCATACAGTTTGTAAGCAATATAAGTCTCTGTGTGTTTACTCAGTTGAGTCTGAGTGGCTGTGGGACTGGTGGGTGAGAGAGATTTGTCCTGACTGTGGGCCAGGCAGGACTGGAAAACTCTAACTACACCCTCCCTGTATTCCTACCCTTACTCTGCTTTTCTTTCCCCTTCCAGTTTTATCCTCCTGTTCAGTCTCTTCCTGTCTTTCCATAATATATACTCTATTTCACCTTCGTTGGGAGCTTCTCCCATCCCCTACAGTCCTTGATTCTCTACATAACCTCTATAATTATATGGATTTTAGCATGCCTATCTCAGGCTTACACGCTAACATCCATGTATTTGAGAATACATATAATAATTGTCTTTTAGAGTCTGGTTTAACCTTTTTTTTTTCTATCTCCATCCCATTTACTTTCAAATCTGATTACTTTGGTTTTTTAACAGCTGAATAGTATTCTGTTGTATAAATGTACTATATTTTCATTATGCATCCATCTGTGAATGGACATCTAGACTATTTCAAATTTCGGCTCTTATGAATAGAGCAGGAGTGAACATGAATGAGCAAGTGTTTATGTGGTACCATGTAGGGTCCTCTGGGTACGTGCTCAAGAGTGGTATAGCTGGATCATTGGTAGATCAAGTCTCAGCTTCCTGAGGAACCTCCACACTGATTTCCATAATTGCTGTAAAAGTTTGCACTCCCATGAGCAACAAATAAGTCTTCCCTTTCCCACATCCTCACCAGCATGAGCTATCATTTGTTTTATTGATCTTAGCTATTCTGACAGGAATAAGATGAAATCTCAAAGCAGTCTTGATTCTCATTTCCCTGGTGACTTCCCTGGATGTTGAACTTTTCTTTAAATGTTTCTCAGTCATTTGTGTTTCATCATTTGAGAAATCTTTCTTTAGTTCTGTACCCCATTTTTAATTGGGTTATTTGTTTTCATGAGGTCCATTTTTTTTAGTTCTTTGTATATTTTAGATTAATAATCCCCTATTGGGTGAGTTGGTAAAGATCTTCCCCCATTCTGCATCATGCCACTTTGTCTGAATAATGGTTTCCTCTGCAATACAGAAGCATTTCAGTTTCATGAGGTCCCATTTACCAATTTTTGGTCTTACTGCCTATGTTATCAGTGTCCTGTTCAGAAAGCCTTTTACTGTGCTAATGAATTATGAGTTCAAGACCATTCCTCACCTTCTCTTCTGTCAGATTCAGTGCATCTTGTCTTATGTTGAGGTCCTTGATCCGTGTGGAGTTGAGTTTTGCACAGGGTGAAAAGTATGGATCTATTTGCATTCTTCTACATGCAGCCAAACAGTTTGACAGGCACCACTTGATGATGTGTTTTTCACAAAGTGTATTTCTGGTTTCTTTGTCAAAAATCAAATGTCTTGGGTGTCCAATGCAGACTCATCTGTTTGTATATTTGATCATACATTTTGGCTCTCCCATTCTTTACTATGTATCAATTATCCACACTTACTGTCTCACTTCCCCAGTCTATAATCATTTACTTCTGTAAGGAAATAATGCTAGCAATTAAACTCTGAACAATCCTATAGGGACATCCATGACACATAGTTCTTCATATCTAGCAGATCCAGCAGACTAGCCAAGGAAAGAATATACAAAAATAGAGGTCAAAACCCATTAATAAACTTTAGACTATACATGAGATGTGCTTTCCTAGGACATTCACGAAATGCATGCAGGAAAACACCTTCCAAATGCATTTCTTCAGGAACTATCTAACATAACAACTTTAAGTGAGAGAAGAATTATTTTGACTCATGGCTTTAGAAGTTCTGGTCCATAATCAACTGGCTCCATTGCTTTGAGCTAAAGGTGAGGATGAAATAGCATTGCAGGTGGTATGTGGCAGAGCAGAACTGTTTATCTTATAGCAGTTTGGAAATAGATCAACAGAGCAAAGGAATTGAAACAATATATATGCCTTAGAGCCACACCCTGGTGATTTACTTCCTAACAGCCCATTGAGCTGAGAACCCATCACTGTGAAGAGCCCTCATGGTCCATTCACCTTTCAGTACTGCCGTAGCTGGGTACCATGTGTTGCATATATGATCCTTAGGGAGACCTTTTAGCATCCAAACTATGTTTGATACCAGTGAACCTCAAATGTGAGAGCAAAGCTAGCAGCTTTTGTTTTGAGTTGTTAAAATTGAAGATAATGCCCTTATTAACTAGATAATCCCTTCATCTGCACAGGAAACAATACTAGTCAATAGAAAAAAAATGAACAAGGGACAGAAGCAGAAACTGAATCATTAATATAAGAAAGAATATACAGTCTCATTCAAAGCAAATGACAACCCAAAACTGCCCTTTTATTTAGAACTAGAAAGAATACAGAGAAACAAAAAAGGACTTCTATCTATATACAATGGTATTAAAGGGAAGTGATTTCTAAGGAGAGTAATTGGCAGCACTGATCACAAATAAAGCTACATTCCAGCACCCAGAATCTCTGCATTTCTAAGAGTTCATATAAACTTCATATAAACTCCTACATCACAGAAAGATGGAGAGCACAGGACCAGTAGGTGAAGCATACTTTGGAATAGCAAATACTTACAAAAGCTAAACATGCCTTAACACAGGGCTATGATGGAATACCAGACAGTTTTGAACAGAATGTGAAACATGAAGTTGAAATGGAATTGTCTTTAAATGTGTTAATTTTTAAAAAGCAAGGTGCAAAGCAGTTTAGAGACTATGCTGTCATTTTGGGGTTTTCCATTGCCTGGGCTATTTGCTTGAGACACAGTATCATGTGGTCTAGAACTCAGTAGACCCATCTAACCTCCAACATTCAGCTACCCCTCAGAAAATACACAGAAAGAGCATGAGCGGCAGCCCTCAGAGAGAGGCTGGAGACCAAGGATGAGTGCAGATGTATTTCGCATCCAGTGCTCTTTGCTCACCTGAATTTTTATCCATGCAAATAAATGTCACCTAGAAAGATTAAAAGATTAAGTATAATCTGGCTCTGACATAGAAAGAACTTGGAATTCTTCCTTCCTTATTTTACAACAATAAAAAAAAGCTGAAGAAAAACAAAAGCCAGTTATTTTTCTTGTAACTATAAGAAAGTTGAGGACACAGGGCAAATCACTATCCCCAAAACCTAGATTAACTACTGAGTAGAGAAAAATAGCAAGCAAGGTCAGTTCACCTGAAACCAAAGCTGATGGTAGCAAAATCGGTACTTAAATAACTTTGATAAAAATCTGGGGGCTGAGTGTGGACCAATGTAAGAATTAAAGACCTGAGGGTTATGGTTTTAGAGAAGCCCACATTTTCCTCCAAAAATTCCACTAAGTTTTCACAGAGAGGAGCAAAAAATGTTCCTACTTTACTGCATACCACAATTTTGATAACTATTACTTCCCCATCCATTCTAATGTTTTATCAGTAAGTGAATGAATACATGTCAAAAATACTATGTCTTCTTGAACAATGGTCCTGATTGTGTTTCTGATCATTTTCCTTGCTGTGAAATCTGCTTTATGTGGAATCAGTAGCTTTCTTTTGTATATTTCTGCCCTCTCTTGTAAGACATTAGATTTGTATGCGTAGATGGACAACCTAATCCCATCTACACTTGAATCTTGAAAAGGCTCTGTTCACATCGCAATCCTAAGGAGGCCAGAACATGAATCTACCTTTGAACCTTCAGAGGAAACATGTCAGCCCATAGTAGACCCCATGTCAACTAATTTGGTTATTTAAATGAAGTAGACCAATATATTTAAAGACAAAGAAGAGAGAGAAAAATTACATGGTTCTGTACACTCATGAAGAAAAAAAATTCAGTATCATTTGTTGTTTTAACTTCAGCACAGTGGTTGTGCCCTAATCTACTGCTCTTCCAGCCAGCAATTGCCTGGGCGCTCGGGCCACAGCCGGGTGGGAATTCTGTTCCTTCAGGCACTGGCTCTGCTGCTGCCACTAAGGGTAGCTTTAACTAAATCTCTGTCCTTCTATTTATAAGACTCGATATTCAAAGGCTGGGGTAAAAACCTGTGAGATCAGAGAAGCTGAGGAGCCAAAAGTCAATCTTCTCTCCTTGCTGGTGTCTCCAAAAGATTCATGCGTCTTCTTTGCCAAACAAACAAACAAACAAACAAACAAACAAAAAACCAAACCAAAACAAACCAAACCAAACCAAACCAAACCAAACAAAAAAAACCCATGCCATTCCAAAATCCCTCCCTACTACTTCCTGTGTGTCTCTTTCTTTCCTGGATGCCCTCTGAGGCTCTATGATTACTTTCTGTCAACTAGTTGCTAACTCAGCCTCCTAACCCAAGGTTAATTTGATTTAATCAGTGTAAATGCAAACTCAGGGTTCACAGTGTGATTGAATATCCCCCAACAATCATTAATTGCTTAAAAAGACTCTCAGCAAGTTGGGAATAAATGGAAAGTTATTCAACTTGAGAAAGAATACCTTTAAAAATATATAAACCTCAGCTGTTATAGTTAATGGTGAGTGGCTGAGAATGAGGCAATGAAGTTCTCTCACCACTCAAATGAAACACTATAGCTGGCATCCTAGCTATTTTAACAGGCATGAAAATGAAGTAAGTTTCACATAGATTGAGAAGGAAGTAGTAAAACTCATGTTTGCAGATGACAGGATTGTATGTTTTTAAATGTCACAGAATCAATAAAAACAACCCTCTGTGGCTGGAAGTTTTCCTGTGCCCCACCCTGGCCTTCGGTCAGGACAAATCTCTCTCACCCGCCAATCCTGCAGCCACTTGGACCCAAGCAAACACAGGCTGATATTATTTATGGACTGTATGGCCATTAGCTCAGGCTTATTACTGACTAGGTCTTACACTTAAATCAATCCATAATTCTTATTTATGTTTAGGCACGTGGCTTGGTACCTTTTCTCAGTTCTGCCTTCACATCTTGCTTCCTCTTTGTCTGGCTGGCGACTCCTGACTCAGCCTTCCTCTTCCCAGAATTCTCCTTGTCTGCTTATCCCGCCTCTACTTCCTGCCTGGCTACTGGCCAATCAGCATTTTATTTATAAACCAATCAGAGCAACACATTCACAGCTTACAGAACGATATCACCCATCAACCCTCTTCTATAACTAATAAACAAGTGTCAGTTGTATGCCACAAGACATCTATCAATTACTTTCTGGTGTAGCAGCAATGAAGAACTGAATTTGAAATAAAAAACAGGTGTCATTCTTATATGAGAGAGAAAAGGAGAGGGAAAGAAGACTTTACTATGAATCTAATAAAGTGTTAAAGAAAACTATATGACATAAACCAGCTACAAGAAGTAAAAACTAATTAAGTGGAATAACCTCTTGTGATCATTGATTTGAGGGTTCAAAAGTATTTAAATGTCAGTTCTTCCTAGCTTGGTCTATAGATTTTGATCTGATTAACACAGCAATCTCCAAGAGCTGTATTTTATATGCCACACTGTGGACCCACTTCAGCCTCTTAGCAGTTCACCTACTTTTCTAGCTCCTGTGCAAGTGATCCATCTTTCATCTAGTTCTTCTCATCTACAGTTCTTTCAGCAAGCATTTCTACCTTATGTCCCACTTACCCAGCCCATATTCTATGTCTCCCACGACAAAAACCCTCATTTCTTCACACGTTCTCTTACATGTGCCTAAGGACTCAGCCCAAGTAATCCTATGTCCATTACAGATTGTATCCATAGCTGAATATGCTAAAAAAAAAGTCTTCATAAATCCACAATCCCTATATTATACAAGCCCATAAAAGTGCTCAATTATGGGGCTGGGAATAAAAGTCAGTAGTAATGTTCATTCCTACGCACCAAAAAGCCTTAGGTTTGAACTGTAACATATCATACACACACACACACACACACACACACAATTTCTGTTAGCTCTTAACATTTTATGAGCCATACAGAAATGTTTGGTCAATAAAAATAAACATAAGAGAGGACTCTAACATGGGTAGATCAGTACCCTTGGAGATACAAGTCAGTTTATGGAATAAGACCTATAAAATGACTCTATAGAAGAGGAGTCCCGATGCTCAATAAGACAGAGTCCAGAGGCAAGTGCTCACTCTACTCCTGCAGAACAGGCTATGAAATAACACAAACGGACTGGAAGCAAAAGGGAGGATCACTCTTGCTCCATTTAAGCAAAGTCTCACCCCTCAGGAAGGACGCAGTGCTGGCGAGGGGACAAGGCTGGCAGGGGTGGAGGAGGACTGGCTGCCAGGGCTGCGCAGTGGAAGGAGATGCTCTCTGGGTCTCCAGAGGTGGCCAGCCCCACACAGACACCACCTGAGACTGAATCCCCATCAGTGCAAGGCTCTCTCAGTTTCTGTGTGTAGATAGAAAATAGGGGTCTGAAGTTAGAAAGACGGGCACTGTTTAAAAGGAGAAAGCAAAGCTGAAGAGAGGCTCTGTGTTCCAATAGTGAGAAGACAGACTCCAGGCAAAATTCATGAAAGAAAGAGAAGCCCCAGAGGAAATGACCTTCTAGCAGAGGGGGTTACAGAAGTTCTGGGTGCTTCGGGGACAACAAAAACTTAATGTGTTTGAAGCAAAATATCCACACAGGGAATCATCAGGAGTTTAGTCTCCAAAGTCAGACTTAAGCCTGGGGAATGCGCTTTGCAATTGCAAGCCTTTATTACTCTCAGATTAGGGTTCCTTGCATACTTTTGTATATAAAGTTTTATTAGAACTGAACTGATCCAGTTCCAACCACAGCCATACACAGATCTATGTGTAGTCTGTGCCCATTTTCCTCTTAAAATGGAAGGACCCCATAGTTTTAACACAGGCTTGTTGACATTTAGTAACTAAAAGATGTCAGCATATTTCTTATTTGCAGAGTAGCATATCATCATGAGAGAATATTCTGCTTAAAGTTTTATGAATTATAAATTTTGCTAATAAAACTTAAGAACAAATGAAATGAATGTTGAGGGTTTCTTCCTTTCTTTCTTTTTTTATTTAGAAGCAGCAGCAGAATTCTCTTTATATGTCCTGTGGACATCTGCCCTTTTTTTCTGATGGAGTAGTTACTGATGGAGCAAGAGAACGCGTTTGAATTGAAAAAATAAAAGCTACACAGAATGTCCACAGAACGCCAGTCACCGAGGAATGGAATGGTCCTTGAGATTGGGGCGCCTCTTTTGTTTCTGTTGAAAGCCCAGCTTTAGGCGAATGTTACCTAACCTGGCACCTTAATCCTTTCTCTGCCATTCTTAAAGTCAGCCTTCTTGTTGGCTTGAATTAGGCCATGGTAACAAAAACAAAGGCTTTTCTTGGAGCTCCGCTGGGCTGCGCAGGGATGAGTTATGTGAAAAGGGTAACCAGGTAATTCTGTGTTTTGTCTGCCAAGGTTTCCTCCTGACACCAGCAATCAGGATGCAATTAACTCACGGGAGGGGTGTCGTTTCCTTTTCTAAATGCAGCATTCATTTATTAAAACATGAATAAGGCTTTCACAGTTTGTTTAGGTTTTGCTGCCTTTAAATCCTCAACCTTTAGCAGCAAACAAAAACAAAACCGACGAACAAAAGAAAAAGGAGAATACCATCAAAAGAAAAACTTCAATGTGGGATCGGAACAGCGCAGTTTGTATTTTCTCTATTCCCCACTTTGTAAAAGGTAAATTATTTTGATTATTTAACCCTTTTATATTCATGGGACTATTTGATGAATTTGAGCTTAATTTCATAATCTTTTTGGTTTTTAGCCCATTGTTCTTGTTTTTTATATTTGTACTTTAAATTCATTTTCGTCTTTTATTATCACAGTATAAATAAATATTTTTATAAATAAAAAATATATACTTTGTTTTATTATTTCTTATTGTTGTTGCCTTACAGATTAAAGCATATCTTCTTTCACAATTTGAGTTCACAAGTCAGAAAGGACCACACCTGATGTTGTCCCATTCACTGAACAGAATATGGGGACATCCCAGAGAAAAGAATTGGAAACAACCTCATGTCACACAAAGAATGAAGCTTGGATCCATGTGTCACAAATATAGTGTCATGAGGCATACCAGCATTGAAACCACGTTTTCCTAGAACGCGTAAAAGCTTGAGAAATTTTCATGATATAAAATGTTAAGGCAAAATAAAAGACACTATAAAACATTTCTTAAAGTTTAACATTTCACTCCACTTATTGTGTGTGGGGGCCAACTCTGCCACACACTACCAAGAAATGTTCTTTCATATTTATTTTATTTTTATTTCAGGTGTATGTGTGAGCACCTGCTTCTGTACACCACATACATGCACACCCTTGGAGGCCAGCAAAGGGTGTCGGATTCCCAGGAACTGGGGTTATAGGTGTTGTGAGTTGTCAATGTGGGTACTGAAAACACAATGTGGGTCCTCTGAAAGAGTACCCAGTGCTCTCAGCCACTCAGCCATCTCCCCAGGGCTCCCCCCCCCAAAACAGTTTTAACATCTGTCATAGCATTTGCTTTCAAGTAACTCATTTATCTCAGAAGTGCAGAAGTGTGTGCCTTTGCGTATCAGATGTGTGGACAATGTTTTGAAAAATGAAATGGATTTTTGGGGTGAATCCGTGCTGCGTTCATCCCATGTCTGTAACTGCTGCACTTAATGTGACAGAAGTCAGAGTCCCCATGGTTCCCCCGTAGTCTGTGTGACAACCTCTTCTGCTCCTGAGACCCTCTCACCTACGAATTTTCCCTTTTCACATGGAGCCATTAATGTGCAAGGCACTAAGGCCCGAGACTCAGCGTACACCAAAAGATAGGTGCTCATCCTCTGGAAGAAATCAGGACAAGCTAGGGTCAGTATAGAAACAGTCGCCATGATTGTTAAGGGCCGCAAGAGTGATACATGACTGCTGTTAGTCAACAAGGTGTAGCCATGGAGAGCAGAAAAATACAATATTCCATTCAAAATTGTAGCTGGAGAGTTTCTCTCCAGCTCCCGCCAATCCCTGCCAGTCCCGGAGCCCACTTATAAAATAAGCACACAGACTCTTATATTATTTAAACTGCTTGGCCATTAGCTCAGGCCTACCATTGTCTAGCTCTTACTCTTATACTAAGCCCATTTTTGTTAATCTATATGTTGCCACGTGTTCCATGGCTTTACCTGTTACCTCTACATGATGCTCCCTGGACAGCAGCTGGTGTCTCCCCTTCCTGCCTTCCTCTCCTTTTCTTTCTCCTCTCCACTAGTCCCGCCTATACTTCCTGTCTGGCTACTGGCCGATCAGTGTTTTATTTATCAAACAATCATTGACAGCACAAAATATTTCACAGATTTTCCAAGACCTTGCAAACACCAGGCTGGTACAGGGGACAATTACACCTATCGAACTCTCATTATTATGTTCTCTGAACATTTCCTTGCGTCCCCAGCCATGCAGTCTGGTTTCCATATCCATTCTTGAATTTTCTCTGATACTGTTTTTGTTGTATTATGCACTTATGTGAAGTCTGAGAAATAAGGCATGGCCCATGGCCTTGCAGTGAGGGCCTTGCCATCTGTTGCAAACCAAAGGTAATGTTAAAACCCTGAAGGCTGGTATCATGACATGCTTTTGGGGCTGCCCTTAGAGGAAGCCTGGATGCCCAGCAGGAGTGTCAGACCAGTCCTATGAAGGGCCTGAAGAGCAGGGTGGGTGGCACATGGGGTTCAGGGCAGCACAAAGAACATAGCCGTGATGTGAGTGCCAGGCAGCAGCTGGGTCTCTTATGAGCTTTCACTGGCTTCCTATAGTAGATTAACATTGTAGTCTTGGAACCCTAGGATGTCTCCCACAAAGTCCATCCCCAGAGCAATCTGTTCTATAAGGCTCTACCTGGATGGAAACCCTACCTAAACATAGAGCCTTCACTCTGTGTTCTAATATCTTTGGTATGGGAAGGGTACTCTGCATGCTACCAAAAGAGAAACGTAAACACCACGCCAGCCACAAAACCTTTGTTCTACCCTGGTATCCTGACTGGAAGATATGATGGGACAGTGGTGGCACAAGGCTTATAGGAGTAACCAACCAATATCTGATTTGACTTAGGGCCCACTCCACAAGATGGAACCCATCCATACCCAACACTGTTTAAGTGACCAAGAATCAGAAACCAGATAGCCTAGGGATCTAGAGTAAAACTAAATACTACTGTTCTAAAACAAAACAAAAAACCATAGCAACAAAATGACTCCTGATAGCCTTTTGCCATATTCGTAAATCAGTGCCTTGCTCAACCATGTTCAGAGAAACTTCCTCCTGCATCAGATGGAAACAAATATGGAGACCCACAGCCAGACATTATGCAGAAAGTGAGAGACCTTGGAACACTCAGCCCTAAATAGGATGACTCCACCAAATCCCTCCACTCGGAGCTCAGGGGACCCCAAGGAAGAGAAGGCTGAAAGAGTGTAAGAGCCAGAGAGGTCGGAGGACACCAAGAAAACAAGGCCCTCTAAAACAACATGATTCTAAACCAACATGATCAAAGCTCATATGAGTTTACAGAGACTGGGGCAGCGTGCACAGGGCCTGCACCAGGTCCTCTGCACCTATACTATCGCTTCCAGATTAGCATTTTTTCTGGGATTCCTGAACGTGCTGATGAGTGGGTCTCTGTTTCTTGTGCCTTCTCTTGGGCTCTTTCCCTTCTGTTGGTTTGTTTTGTCCAACTCCGGGTGTTAGTTTTTGTTTTATTGTATTGTATTTTATTTTATCTCATTTTTTACCCCTTAGATGCCAGTTTGCTTTCTAATGAGAGACAGAAAGGGGCTGGATCTGCATGGGAGGGAGGGAGGGAAAGGGAGGGAGGGAGAGGGAAGAAGGGAGGGAGGGAGGGAGGATCTAGGAGGAGTGGGGGGAGGGAAAATCATAATCAAGATATATTATGTGAGAAAAAAATCTGTTTTCAGTTAAAAGGAAAAAAACCATGATAGCTGATAACAGTATTATAAAATGGTCTGAACTCTTAAAAAATACTTTTACGATTCTATTTTTGTTGTTTGTGTGTTTATGATTTTGTATTATTATTGATTGCATTGGATAACCAATTAAGGGACTCATTACTGTGAGATGCTTATTCATAATAATAATTAAAGAAAAGGGGCCATCGATTTTAAAAGGAGTTGGGGGACATGGGAGGGATAGAGGAAGGGGACATGATAGGGGTTGGACAGAAGAAAGGGAAGTGGGGAAAAGATGTAATTATGTTTTAATTAAAAATATTTCTACAACCAGAGCAGTCTGAAGCAACTCCTTCTCCTTCATCTTTCTCTGCTCTCCTTTTTTTATCTTTGTGTAAATGATCTCCACCACATTCGCCCGAACACACCTTTGTGTCCTATTATTGACCTGTAAGTTCCTTGAGGCTGAAAACATGTTGATGCACTTTTTTTTTTTTCCTGCCAGGCACACCTTCCATGAGAATGAATGTGAAGACATTTCCTGATTATATGGGAGAGGGCTGTTTGGTATATGGTTCCGAACTGCTTGATTATACAAAACAGGAATTCCTGGAAAGAACCCATTGGTGCTGGGGCCCCAATCATTAGGTATCAAGAACTCTGGCCTGAGGACCACCCAGTGGATGACCTTCCTGGGTCACCTTCTGCCTGCTCCCAGTAGCTGTCTCTGAGGCCAGCACATGCAGAAGGCAAGGCTACTACTTGAAAGACTTGAGCCAGAAGGCTCAATGAAAAATTTGCTCAAAAAAAAAAAAACCAAACAAAAAACAATAAGGGAATGTGATCAAAATATGTTATATGAATATAACAATATATTATATTCTTTAAATAAAAAAATTGTATAAAAAGGCAATTTACTAAAACTAAAAACTTGTAAGTTTTATCTTTTCGAAAAGCTAGCTCTGATTCAGTGATGATTTCTATATTTTTTGTCTCTATGGTATTTACTTCTGTTCTGGTCTTTGTTATTTCCTTCCTTACTATTCTTGAGCTTAATTTATTCTTCACTTTCCAGAAATATAATACTAAGCTTTTTTTTTTATGAGATAAAAACCGTTCTTCTTCCTTGATAAATGCACTCACCTCAGTGAAAGACTCTCCCTTAGAACAATTTTTTTTAATTCCTTAAGCTTTGGTATGGTGTGTTTTTGCTTGTTTAAAATAATTTTTGATTTTCCTTTTATTTCTTCTGTGGTCCATTGGTTGTTCAAGAATATGCTGTTTAATTTCCATCTAATCTGTGAATTTTCCAAAATTCTTTCTATTACTGGTGGCAGGTTTCATATTATTGTAGTCAGAAGACGTACTTGGTGTGATTTTGATCTTACTGGGTTTGCTAAGATGTGATTTGTAGTCTAATACATAACCTATCCTCCAGAACACGCACCATGCACTTAAAAAGAAGGTGCATTTTGCTGCTGTGAAATGCAATGTTTTATGTGTGTCTGTCAGTCCATTAGATGTATGATGACGTTTAAGTCTGGCACTTTCTTGTTGACCCCTATGTCTAAATAACCTATCCAGTGTTGATAGTGTGGCATATCCACAATCTAGTGAATAAAGAAAATATGGCACATAGACACAGTGGAACACTCTTCAGCTCTCAAAACAAATGGAATTTTGTCATTTGCAACAGTGTGAATGAACCCGGCTTTGTGTTAAGTAAAGTGAGTCAGGCACAGAAAGAAAATACTATCTCACCCGTGTGTGTTCTAAAAATAATAATAATAATAATAAGGTGAACTCATAGAATCAGGGAGTAAGTGGTAGTTATCAGGGGTCTACGGAATGAGGAGATTGGAGATGTGGGTCCAAGCATATGCAATTCCAGCTAGACAGAAATAAGTTCAAGAGGTTTATTGTACAATGTGATGACTATAGTTAATAACAATGCATTATATACTTAAAAACTGCTGTGAGTGGATTAAAGTGTTTTCACCACAGAAATAAGTATGTAAGTTAATGCTTATGTTGACTCCTTTGAGGTAGCCATTTCATAGATGTACAGATTTTAAAATCTCACATTTGACACTATAAAATATGTCTACTTTATTTTTAATGTTAGGAGAATGACTAGGTTGGGAAAATGGCTTGGCAGGCAGAGGTGCTTACTGCCAAGCCTGACGACCTGAGCTACATCCCTGAATCCCACATGGATGACAAAGAGGAGGGTTGTCCTTTGGCCTCAACATGCATGTTGGGACAGAGAGAGAGAGAGAGAGAGAGAGAGAGAGAGAGAGAGAGAGAGAGAGAGAAACAGAGACAGAGACAGAGACAGAAACAGACAGAGAGAGAATAATGAAAAACAAATACTTTTAAATTAGCTATTTTTGAGAATTTAGATGAGACAGGAAAAAGTAATACATGCATCTCATAAAATGGGATGTGAGATATATGTGCCCTGATCTCAGCTTCCTTCCTCTGGTTATGTGGATAGCTTTTAGGTAAAACAATTATATTCATCCATTCATGGGCTATTAAAAGCCTTCAGGGCTAAAGAGGTGTCTCCATGGTACTGTGCAAGTGCTAGAACTCAAGTTCAGATACCAAGCACCCATGAAAGAAACTGAGTGTGGCCATGTGTGCCTCCAACAACAGAGCTGAGTCAGGAGCAAGACAAGAAGACTGGAGGGGCTTTCTGGTCACGAGACTAGCCAGAAAACAGTGAGCTCCAGGTCCAGTGAGAGCTCCTGTACCAAGGGAAAGTAAAGAGGTGACACAGGGAGATGCCCAACATCCTGTGTGCACTCATTGGTACACACTCTGCACACATACACATGCATACAACATACACACACACACCTTTTTGAATTCTCTATGGGTACTTTTATTTTTTTTAGGTTATTAAATAAGATGTTCTACATCTAGTGAAAATTTTATAATGAGTTATAATCTATTTGTTACATTTGTCATAATACACAACCTAACCCACAGGGTATTACTGAAGTTTTATGATTTCTCTTTTGATAACTTTCAAGTTGACCCTCATAGACACTAGCCATTGTATAGTCAAAGTAAACTTTCACTGTTAACAGTGTGTTCCTCATTCTTAAAGACTGTCTATATTTCTCCATAAACAAGAGCAAAATCTGTCCTAATTATACTGTGAGTAGTGTATTCCTAGGATAGAAAATCAACTAACGTTTCTAGATACTTTGAATAAAATGATAACACAGTTAGAAGATCATGGTGATATGTGTGGTAGTCGCTAATCGGATGTTGCTGTAAAGGAATTTTTGTAGGTATAGCTAAGGCCTGAAGTCAGCTGACCTTAAGACAGAGCAATTAAACTGGGTGGGCCTAATCGAGCCCATACAAGCCCTGTAGAAGGGTTAGTGATCCCCTGACTCAGAGTCCAAATGGCAACTGGATCTACAAAGTCTGAACCTCTCCTTGAGTGGCAGATCCAGCTTCACTATCACCTGTAAACATCAGCTTTGAACTGTTCCTGTACTTCCTGTCTTGCTTGAGATCTTTTGTCTGCCTTCTCCACAGATTTCAGACTTGCTTACCCAGCTTTCACGATTATGTGCGCTAAATAATATTGAAGCAAATAAGGGACTATATAGACTGGAAAGATAGCTCAGTAGTTTAGAGCACTTGCTGCCCTTCCAGAAGACCAGAGTTTGGTTCCCAGCATTCACATTGGCAGCTCACAACTGCCTGTGACTCTTAATGCCAAAAGATCTGGCACCCTCTTCTGTCTTCCCCAGGCAAAACACACACACACACACACACACACACACACGCACACGCACACGCACACGCACACGCTCAAGCACATGCACATGCACTATACATATATATGTGTGTACATATATATATCTAGAGAGAGAAATAACACATATATATATTATATATAGTATTTATTTTGTATGTAAGTTAAAGACTTCTTATACAAAAGTCTGAAATTTGATCTGCCCTAAATTCAAAGCTTTGTGAGCATTGATATGATGTCACAATTGATAAATTGCACACCGTGAAACTATCGTGAAGAAAATAATATGTAAATTAATTCCAAGTTATGTCTATATAGTGTAAATAAAAATAAACTGATTTCATGTTTAGAATTAATCCATTCCCTGATGTCTCAAGTATTCCAAAGCACCACTTGAAAATGAGTAAGAACTGCCTGAGATACTTCTTTAAATTAAACTTTTAAATCTATTTTACATTCCAACCAGTTTCCCCTCCTTGCTCTCCTTCCACTTCCTCCCCCCACCTCCCTCCCACCACCACCACCCCATCCACTCCTCCTCAGTCTCCATTCAGAAAAGGTAAGGCCTCCCAGGCCTCCCATGGGAGTTAACCATGCATGACATATCAAGTTGAGGCAGGACCAACCCCCCCCCCCCCATCAAGGCTGGGCAAGGCATCCCATCATAGGGAATAAGTTCCAAAAAACCAGCTCATGCACCAGGACAGGTCATGGTCCCACTGCTAGGGGCCCCACAAACAAATTAAGCTACACACCTGTCACCCACATGCGGAGGGCCTAGGTCGGTACCATGCAGGCTCCCTAGCTGTTGGTCCGTCTAGAGTCCATGAGCTCCCAGGAGCTCCAGTCAGCTGTCTCTGTGGGTTTCCCCATCATGAACTTGACCCCCCTTGCTCATATAATCCCTTCCCCCTCTCCTCAACTGCTTGGCCCAGTACTTGGCTGTAGATCTCTGCACCTGCTTCCATCAGTTACTGGATGAAGGTTCTATGATGACAATTAGGGTAGTCACCAATCTGATTATACGAGAAGGTCAGTTCAGGCACCCTCTCCATTATTGCTAGGAGTCTTAGCTGGGATTATCCTTGTGGATTCCTGAGAGTTTCTCTGGCACCAGGTTTCTCCCTAACCCCATAATAGCCCCCTCTATCAAGATATATCTTTCATTACTCTCCCCCTCCGTCCTGCCTCCAACTCGACCATCCCGATCCCTCATACTTCCATTCCCCCATCTCCTCTTCTCTATCCCCTCCAACCCCCAGTTTATCCAGGAGATCTTATCTATTTCCCCTTCCTAGGGTGATCCATGTGTATTCTTCTTAGGGTCCTCCTTGTTACCTAGCTTCTCTGGGGCTGTGGATTGTAGCCTGGTTATCCTTTGCTTTACATCTACTACCCACTTATGAATGAGTATATACCTTGTTTGTCTTTCTGGGTCTGGGTTACCTCACTCAGGATAATTTTTTCTAGTTCCATCCATTTGCCACAAATTTCACAATGTCATTGTTTTTAACCACTGGGTAGTACTCCATTGTGTATATATACCACATTTTCTTTATTCATTCTTTGGTTGAGGGGCATCTAGGTTGTTTCCAGGTTCTGGCTATTGTGAATAATGCTGCTATGAACATAGTTGAGAAAGTGTCCTTGTGGTAGTATGATTGAGCATCCTTTGGGTATATGCCCAAGAGTGGTATCTCTGAGTCTTGAGGTAGATTGATTCCCAATTTTCTGAGAAACTGCCATACTGATTTCCAAAGTGGCTGTACAAGTTGCACTCCCACCTGCAATCCCTGACTTCAAGCTTTACTATAGAGCTATAGTAATAAAAAGTTTGGTATTGTCATAAAAACAGACACATTGATCAATGGAATCAAATCAAAGACCCTGACATAAATCCACACAACCTGTGAACACCTGATTTTTGACAACAAAACCAAAAATATACAATGGAGAGAAAAAAAAGCATCTTCAACAAATGGTGCTGGCATAACTGGATGGCTGCATGTAGAAGAATACAAATAGATCCGTATCTATCGCCCTGTAGAAAACTCAAGTTCAAGTGAATCAAAAACCTCAACATAAATCCAGTTACACTGAACTTGATAGAAGAGAAAGTAGGAAGTAGTCCTGAATGCATTGGCACAGGAGACAACTTCCTGAATATAACACCAGTAGCACAGACACTGAAAGCAACAATCAATAAATAGGACCTCTTGAAACTGAAAAGCTTCTGTAAGGCAAAAGATACTGAGATACTTTTGATCCAAGCATTTCAGTTAAGGGATACTCACCATGCATAAAAGGTGTAAGTCTTTATGTATATGTGTGGGGGATAAGGGGTAGGTAGGTAGGGAGGTGGATCTAATGATGAGAGAAAAAATAAGCCAGAAATTTAAATCATGAGAAAGTTCTCTGTTGATTCAGGAAGCCAGTCGCATGGTATACCAAGGAACACAGACTGTTTAGGAATTGAGAACAGACCCAACCAGTCAGCAAGAAAACGGGGACCCAAATGATCTTGCAAACAGGTTCTTCACCATAGCATTCATGTAAGAACTCAGTTCCCACATGGGGCTTTCATTTTGTCCTGTGAGCTAAGGCGTTAACCTTTTCCTGGACGTCGGGTGTGTCGGCATTAAGCAAACGAATGCAATTGCTTTGAGAAGCTACCTTTGTAACAGAAACCTAATCAAGACTTTCAGGTTTGAGAATCATGACACGAGGTGAATGAGCTTAGTTCCAGCGTGTAATCAGCAGGTGTTTCTGTTTTTCCTTCCTTATTTCTCCTTTTCGTAGCTATTCTTCAATATCCTCCCTCCTCTCTGTGTTTGTGGACTAAAGGTCAGGGTTTAATCTGACCTTTCATTTTCAGAAGTGAGCAAATAACCCAAGTCTGGCTGAAAGGAGTCTGTGTGGGAGCATCCCTCACAAGTACTTGAAAGTGAACATGGTCCAAGGAGAAAGCCCCTGGATGATGGGCTACATCAGGAGACTAAGACAGAGAGCCTATTGATGGTGAATTTTCTTACCACTGCTTTCTTGCATGAGTTAATACATGTTCCATTTTGCTCATCAGTTTTGAGATACCATTTGTAAACAACAACAACAAAAATGCCTGGAAGGAGCAAAGCATAGGAATTTAGTGTAATTAAAGTATTATGTCTACAGCCATACTACCCTGAACGCACCCGATCTCATCTGGTAATTGAAATATTACATTCTCTATGAGAAATATAAACTAAAGCTCAAAACCAAGGACAAGTGTGCGACTTCCTAATGTGAGAGACTATACTATTCAGTTGTCGTGTCCTCAGAGACACCACGATTGACCCTTCCCATTGGGTCAACGCCAGCTGTTCTGTGCTCCACAACACATCACATCTATAATGAAAGATTTCCTCATGTAATTGCCTATCTGATGACCATCTTCCTCGGGTAGTCTGAAGCTCTGTGGAGACAAGGACTCTTAAGTCTTGCTTATGATCCTATCCCCTAGACTGACACATGAGAAGTTCCCAGTGTGTTGCTAGCTGAATGAATGAGATTAGGAAAATACCACTGCAACTTAAGTTCCTAAAAGAAAAGCACCTTTTCTAAAACCTATGTGAGAAAACCCATGTATCTTTGTATCGGAAATACAACACTTGCTTTTAGTGTAAGTGATTCTGTTTCCTCACTATTCTTAGCATAATCTCATACAAATCAGCTTAGATTGTCTCCTACAAATTTAATTGAAAGCTAAGAGCTAACATGTGTAAGCCATGTTTAAGCAAACTGTGAAGTGCTTTTCACACACACTAGCTTCCATAATCCTTACAACAATCTCCAGCCTGAGGAGCCAAGGCTCCCAGGGGCTGCTGTGTGCCTTGTGAGGAGCAGTCTGGACACCAACCCTGATGCGAGACTGCAAATATGGTGTCAACCTCTTAAGGAAAATGAACACATTCACATCTAAAATGTCCTGTTCTTTGTTCCTTAAGCAAGGTATTAGTCATTTCACTACTTAAAGCCCCATGTATACACAAGTTTATAAGTCAGATATTTAAAAAAATCTGAAAAGTGGGAACATACTGAAATTCACTTGACTTGGAAGATGTCCTTCTATTTTGTTTGAGTCTGACGCATAAAGCAAATGTGTGCTCAAGTGTGGGGAATGTGTTGGGGGCATCTGTGTTTTACCTCTAAGTGAGGAAAAATTCCACTTGCTTATCAAGCTCAGCCAGAATTTCCAGTCATGTCTTGTACCAAGAAAAAGGATGAGAATTTGGATAATTTTTTTGTATAGACCAGACTGCTTTGCTATCTGCAGTGAATAAACTAAATTATCATTTGAGAGAGTTACTTTTATGTACCCAGCCACTGCTTTCTTGAGGGTGTGTGGGGGTGGGGCCTGTTTTCTTCATTTTGTAATTGTCATAATCCACCAGAAAAGATATCTAATGCCATGTGACTCTACGGCTGTCTCGCACATGGATGGTATAACATATCTCTGTTTCCTCCAAGTCAAACCCCAATCCCCTACTTCTGTTTCTCTATTCACTCAAAGTCTCTATTATTGTCACTTGGTAATGTATATGAGCATTCATGGACAGAGAGGGAACAGGGCATGTTCATGTTCTCCTGCCAATAATGTGTGCTGCCTGATGTCATAAACAGTAAATCCTTTATGCTGGAAGCCTGTTCATTTTCACACCATTCGCTTGTTCCCTAGCAGTTGTCCAGATTTTTAAATTCAGCCTCTTACATTAATCCTACAACTGCTGGTCCAGACAGGTGCAGGGATCAGGGCAGCTCCGTTAAGCAAAACATCTGGCCTACAAGTGATAATAGGCTCTTTTTATTCCCTCAAGTGGTAGGGGAAATGTGAAGTCTTCACGTGTTAAAGTCACACAATTACACTTTAATATTCACTTGAATACATACATCCAACATGCCTGAGAAAGAGAGAGGGAGAGAGAGAGAGAGAGAGAGAGAGAGAGAGAGAGAGAGACAGAGACAGAGACAGAGAGACAGAGACAGAGACAGACAGAGAGAGAGACAGAGAGAGAGACAGAGAGAGAGACAGAGAGAGAGAGACAGAGAGAGAGACAGAGAGAGAGACAGAGAGAGAGAGATCTCCATATATAGACAGACACACAGCTACACAGCCTTGGTAGATGTTAATGTAGCATTAGTTTCTTTGTAAAATAAGATCTCTTGCAAATAAAAGCCAAGGAAACCCGAGGATCTAGCTCTGGGGCAACCCTTGCTCTCTGGGTCTCAGTAGGCACTGGTACTGCTGCTCTCATAAAAGCCCAAAGATAACTCTTTGCAGAAAGCCTTTCTCGAGGTTCAGTGACACTCTCAGATTTTACAGTTTTATGAGTTCAAAACAAATTATATGTGACTCAAGAATAGAAAGATGAAGCTGAGGATGCCTGATGGAAGCTATCCCGTTTAGACTCTAGTCCTGATAGGGGCTGAGCATGATAAGTCACTGACATTTATATGTCCTCCCAGTTCTAAGCACAAGAGGACATTCCAACTTCATTGCTGTGGTGGCTGAATTGTTGTTCAGTTCTCCATGGAAAAATATAAGTATCACAGTGATTCCTGTTTTTCTATGAACTTGAAGAGCTCCAGAAAAACCTACTCTCTGGTGGCAAAACTGCTTTGCTTTCAGAAGTCAAATACAATTTCTGCATTCACTGCCAGAGACACCCACCAGAGTTCTCACGGCCACCATCATCTGGAAAAGATCATCGTTCCCAATAAGTCATTTCAGTTGTCTTTGGTGAGGCTCAATCATCAACCAAAGTTTGAACAAGTCACAAAAATGAAAGCCCTGGCCAGCATTTGTGTGCGGGCAATAAAACCTAAAGAAGTATTTTTAGGGGTGGACCTTCCAGCCCTGAAGATTGGTACATAACAGTGAGACCCAGTGAAAAATAAATATGTACTTGTTCAAAGATATTAAAAATCACAAAAATGACAACATTGGGACTAGGGAAATGATGCAGGGGGGAAGAGTGATTGTTTTGCAAGTATTCATGTCTGAGTTTTAATCTCTAGCACCTATATAAAAAGCTGGGCATGGCAATCCTTGCCTGTAACCACAGCACTATAGGATGGAGACCAAATAATTGCTGGAGCTTGCTGGACACCAGCTTAGCCCAAGGTTCAACAAGAGACTGTCTCAAAAGAATAATATTGAAGGACAGGGTAGGATACTGCATCCTCCATATGTACATGGGCTCATGCACCTGCACACACAAGTTCATATACACCACACACACAAGCACACACACACAGGCACACACATGTATGTAACAACAGGAGAGCATTCAACCAGGCATGAGGCTGTTCTAAACAAGCCCCTGTTTGACTGCACCAGTCCTATGCCCATGAGACCAGCACTACTCTGCCACTTACAATCACATAGTCTATCCAGTAGATCTTATGTGTCTTGAGGCAATGAGTAAGACTTATTTGTTTGTTGTCGTTGAAGCCTTAGTACCACACAGCTTCTGGATCACTTTCATTCTCTTTAAGTAGACAAAGCATTTGCAAGAAACTTGGATTTCATTTGTCAGGTGATGGATAGTAATGAGTTACAAAGGACTTTGTAATAGTCTAGGTCAGAGGATCTAAACATGGTCTCTAAGCCAGCAACACAAGCATCATCTAAAAACTTGACAGAAATACAAACTCAATAGATCCACTCCGACCTCCAGAATCAGAGACTGGGCATGGAACCACTGAAGTGGATCTAATCTCAATAAAGTGCTGTGGGATGTCTTTCTGCATGCTGTGAATATGTGTTGCTCTGATTGGTTGATAAATAAAGCTGCATTGGCCTATGGCAAGACAGCTTAGAGGCAGGCTGGAAATCCAGGCAGATATACAGGAAGAAGAAAGGCAGAATGAAGGAGACGCCAGCCTGCTGCCCAAGGAACAACATGCCAGCAGACCAGTAAGCCATGGAACATGTGACAAAACATAGATTAAGAGAAATGGGTTAATTTAAGTTATAAGAGCTAGCTAGCAAGAAGCCTGCCACATGCCATGCAATTGGTAATTAATATAAGCCTCTGAGTGATTATCTTATAAGTGGCTGTGGGACTACAGGCTGGGTGGGACCAGAGAAATCTTCTGACTACAACGAAGTCTGAGATAGAGTAAACTAAGAAATAAAGTGTCATGGTAGAGAGCTGGGGACAAAGGTGACCATGCAAAAACAGTGAAAGACATGGCTGTGCAGAGGTAGTGACTCATCATTTCTAAGAAAATACAAGTCCAGGATAACGCTCAAGTTTGAGGGCTGTTACTGCTACATTGAGTACCACTTATTAAGACAGGACAAGGAGGGTCAGTTCCCAGTAAACAGGAGGAATCCAATTTGAGAATAAATACATAGACAAGATCTCTCAATTCTCTATACACACCATGTTCCTACCTTCAGATGCTTGGAACCATTTAATCATGAATGGTTAAAATATTGTAAAGTGATAATGATAATAAATCAATAAGAGAAAATAATTTTAATTATCTAAGGAGATAGAAGGTATTATATATTGCCTGAAATAATCAGATAAAGTAAGATACATGGTGTCCAAGCTACACCTATACTTTCATTACATTCAGAGAGCCTAATCCATCCACTACAAATGGAAATTCAAAAATCCCAGAGCACTTGGTGGTTGGAAAGACTTGTTGGAGTGAATGGAAGGGTCAGAAGGATGTAAAGAGAGAAAGAGAGTAGACTCTTTGTATTATATTAATATACATCGTATGCTTCATATAATGTCCATGCAAAAATAAAGTGATAAAACTAAATAATAAACAAAGATGAAATATTTTGCAGGATACAAATCAGGTAAAGATTTTTTTCATCTAGATTTTTTGAAGAGCTTTCACAATAAAATAAGATAAAACAATTCAAATAATCACACCAGGGAGGAAAAAACCACTTCATAAGGAAGAGAAATAATTTTGGGTTTTTGGGTTTTGTTTTGTTCTGTTTAAGACAGAGTCTCTGTATGTAGTCCTGGCTGTCTGAGAACTCACTTGTAGAGCAGGATAGCCTTGAACTCACAGAAATCCTGCCTCTGCCTCTGCCTTCCAAGTTCTGGGATTAAAGACACCCTGAAAGCATACATTTTAAGTGTCCATCATTAGTTATACTATAAAAAAATACAATTAAAACTCAATTCCGTGTCACTAGATCTGTAACAATGACTAAAATGGTGATTCCAGAGGCTAATGAAATAACATCAGATGCTGCCATGAAGAACTAGACCTCTTATAAATGGCTGATGAGCATTTACTGTCTTATAGGGCAGTTTAGTAGGTTTTTACATTTTTAGGCAAGTGCAGATCATATGGTGGGGCACAGCACTAAAGACACTAGTCAGTTTTGTAACACCAAAGATATAGGTATATTAGAATATTAGAAATAGAACTGTGCCTATTTGCAAATGGCACGATTATCTGATGGAATTCCAAATGCCCCTTGAACTAATAAATGAGCTCAGGAGGGCTATAAGACAAACATGAAAAAAATTGTTTTTCTAAAAATTGGCAATGAACATGTACTGAAGTAAAAATGCAATACCAAATACAACCTCTCAAAATACGAAGTTTTTAGGAATAAATCTAATAAAATATATGAGAATTTATGTGCTGAAAATGCACAATGAGGCTGAAAGAGGTTGAGAGTCTACACAGAGACAGTTACCATGCTCATGGATTGGAAGACTCAACAAAGGATAGCTGTCAATTTTCCCGAAATCAATATACAAACTCAGTGCAATTCCTTACAAAATCCTAATAAGATTTCTTGTGTCTATAGACAAGATTGCTTGCAAGTTAATATAAAAAAGCAAAAAATTAATAGCTTAAAACAATTTTGAAAGAGAATAATAAAGAGTAGGGAATCAGAAGCTAACCTGAAGATTTAATTCATAGCTAGAGTGATCAAATCCATGTGACATGGGTAAGAAAGTAGAGAGACAGATCAGTGACCTACAACAGAGAGCATAGAAATAGGTGCATACAAATATGTGCCCTGTTAATATGTGGCAAAAATCCAAAAGCAATTCTGGGGAGAAGAGACTGTTTTTTTTTCAACAGAACTAGAGCTTTGAACACTGGAAGCAAAATACTAACCTTAACTCAAGTCCTACATCTTCTAAACACTGTGATTTTTTAAATTGCTCATGAGTAAAACATGAAATCTAAAGTAATAAACTTTTAGAGAATACAGGAGAAAATCTTCACGACTGGGAATTAGGCCCCTTTGTTCTTAGAGCTGACACCAAGAGCTTGAGCCATGAGAGAAAAAAACTGACAAATTAGGCTTCATCGTAGTGAAAAACGTTTGTTCCATGAGAGACACTGTTAAGAAGATGAAAATACCTGCTATCCAAAGAGTGGGAGAAAATATTTTCAAATCATTTATCTATAGACAGGAATCACTGTCTATAAAGCATATCTGAAAGTGCTTAAAATGTAATGGCTTATGTACTCCAATTAGAAAATAGGCAAAAATATGCAGAGGCATTTCAAAAAAGAGAATATACAGGCACCAAAGAAGTACATTAATTAGGAAAATGCAAATTAAAGGCAAAAAATAAGATATCACTGGACATCTTTCAGAATGACTGAAAGTTTAAGACAGTGCAAGCACCATTGAGGGTGCAGGAAATGAACATATCAATGTTAGAAATGGAGAGTAGTACAACCACGCCCAAAGTGAGTTTGTCCGTGTGTAAGGAGCACATACACAACCACTGCATGATCCAATTCACTTTCCTAGACATTTATCCCAGGTAAGTGCAGACCTGTGGTCACAGAAAAGCCTGTACACAAATGATTTAGCACATTTCTTCATAATAGCTCAAACAAGAAAAGAACCCTGATGCCATTTAATGGGTGAATGGTAAACAAAGGGCAGGGCATCTATACCATGGAACACAGCAGAAAGGAATAATCTACTGAGACATACAGCTACCTGGATAAGTCTCCAGAGAATTATGTGAAGTGGTGAGGGGGAAGCACAATCCAGTTCCTGATATCATATGCTGGCATTTACACAATAATCTTGAAATAATAGTATTATAAAGCTGTAGGGCATCCTATGGATTGCCATGGGTTTACAAGCAGTTAAATGCTTAGAGGAAGTGAGCATAGTTCCTCAAGGGCTATAAGAGTGACCCGAGGAGATGAAACACTGTTTTCACCATGTCGGTGTTCTGAGCACTCGCTGTTGTCCATTGTGATTAACAACTGAACAGAGTCATCTCAGTCCCTTTGCACGGTCACTTGATTTGTCTGTGTTGTCTTTATATGTTGGTTCTTGTCCTTTCAAAACTCTGTGTGTGTGTGTGTGTGTGTGTGTGTGTGTGTGTGTGTGTGTGTGAGCGAGTGCTGAGGACTGAAACAAAAGCTTTCTGAAAGCTAAGCAGGGACTCTGTGGCTAAGGGAGATCCCAGGGGTTGCTGCTGCTCCTTCCTCATCCCCATCCTCTTCATCTTCTATCCCTTCTCTAACCCTTTCCTCTCTTCCTCCTCCTTCACTGAGGACTAAACTCTTTTTCAAGTACTTGTTCACTTTATTTAGCCATAATACTATGGTCCCTAAATCCACTTAACTGGACTAGAGAGAAATTCTCCACAAGTGACTAATTTAATGAAGGAATCTACAATCAACCTTCTCATTGATGGAATTTTGTCCTTCCCTTAGAATTCCCTGCATACTTAAAATATGGAGTGTGTTAGAACATGTGCTTTGTTAAATATTAACAAAGCATAATTTTCCTCCCTGCAGACACAGTGTTAATCTAAATGTGATATGGTTTTTTTTTCTCCACCTCAGTGGATTCTCTTAAGGATATCCACGAACATTCACCTAGAAACTGTCAGATTAAATGAAAATTGGCACCCTTCAAACACACTTAATAGGACATTAATTGGTTCAAATGCTTTAAGGAAGAGGAATTTTCAGCTATTTGAGGTTAAAAAGAATTCATTTAAATGTTTTTCCATGACCATCTCAGGTATCTAAGTAGACACATTATAGGTACATATAGCGTCACTCCCACAGTAGGGAAAAGTATGACCTCACTTTTGGACTATTATATCTTCCTAGATTGCATATATATTCTCTTCCACAAAGTACATTAAATCTATACCAGTTTCTAAACCATGAAACAACAGACTCATAGAATTACAGAGCATTTAGAACCGGAACAAATCTTCGGGGTCAGGAGTTTATTGCATATTTTATTGTTTGTGTCTAAATTCTAAACGGTGGTTTTGAGCTGAAAGGCCCTGTTTAAGTGAAATTCTTGGATAATCAGATCTTCAGGTATCATGAACTGTTAAATCTTGCATCAGTCATATTATATTGATTACTATTAGTCAAATATAGGACACTTGGTTCTGTTCTAACATTATTTCCATGAAATTATAACATAAGTTTCCTCCCTTTAAGAAGTTAGGAGTTGAAGTGGGAAAACAGGGGGTGGGGGGATTCTAAGCTTTGACTATCATGCAGTATTTTAACTGGAATGCTTCATTTGTGTCACTCAGGGTAAAGTGACTCTCCGGCTGAGGGAATGTAAAGTAGTTGAGGAACAGTGTGCAGAAAGCAGGTGTCCTGACGAGGAGAGCTCTGCCTCGCTCCGCTGCGTGTTTTTACCTAGAGTCAGAGAGATGCAGAGAGGCAACACCATTTGCATTAGCTAAAATACAATCTATCTGGGAGCTACTATTTATTTGACACATCTTAACGAAAAATTTTTTATTGTACCTTTTAAAAACAAAATGTTATTTCTAATGCTAAGCATCTCTCTTTCAACCTGTATTTACTTCGACAATAAAAAATAAACTCCTACCAAATGATAGTGATGCAGCCCTATCACGTGAACAGGCACACATCTAAAGGAACCCCCAGAATTATAAATGGAGGGTTCCTGCTTTCCTGTTAAACCTGTTTATCTGTCTCATGTTATTGTTTATACATAATTCTGAATTTCTTTATAAGATTTCTATTACTTCATCTATGTTACCATTTTTAGTGACAATATGAGCATCATTGCATTAATATTCAACCATTTTCTAATAGGCTCTTTGTCTTTGAGTATTAGACTAAATGTGGGACAGAGGTTCGTAAACTTTAGCAAACATAATAATTACACAGAAAGAAAGGCCATGAATTCATGAATTTGAGAAGCAGTGGAAGGTCCATGGAAAGAATAGAGGGGGTGGGGAGTTGTATTCATATATCATATATGAATACAGAACCTGAATATATCAAGTTCTCTAAAAGTAAAATTTTAAAAAGAGATTATTGTATCCTATGTATGCACACACATACACACACACACACACACACACACACACACACGCAAAAGCACATATAATCTTACCTCAAAATACCTAGAAGAGATCAAAAAATTTCCATTTCAAATTCCCAAAGGATGCAAGTGCTTGGGACCACCGTGACTACAATTGATCTAGGCTTTCTTTCATTATGAACACAATTGCTTTTCTTTCTCTTTATAACTAGTCTATCTAGAAACAGTTCCCCCAATAGGAAACTGCTTATAAACATTTCTCATAATAAGAGTTCTGAAATGCCAATCAAAAAGCTCTATCTTGCCAGGCAGTGGTGGCACACTCTTTTAATCCCAGCACGTGGGAGGCAGAGGCAGGCAGATCTCCAAGTTCAAGGCCATCCTGGTCTACGGAGTGAGCTCCAGGACAGCCAGGGCTACTCAGAGAAACCCTGCCTCAAAAATAAAATAAAATAAAATAAAATAAAATAAAAGATAGGGAAAAAAAGAAGCTATGCCTTGTTTCATTAGATATTGGTTATGCATTATTCTCCTTAAGGTACGTCATAACAAACAAGCTAAGTCTGAATTTGATTTTGTTCATTGCAACAAAATAGAAGTTTCAAAGAATCAAAGGAACTTTGCAACACTTTATTTTCTTTACAATATAATAAATCGTCAGATATTCCCTCAATGCTTGCTGTTCACTCCTTCACTAGTAGTTTCTAGCTCCAGGCTGACATCCCCCATGACCCTGTTTTCTGTTAACAGAAGAGCTGAAAGGAAATGTGTGTAGCACACATCTTATCTTTGGAAGGGGACTCTGGTGATTGCCCCACAGTAGAAGGGTAGTTAAACTCCCTTTGTTGCCGTCCTTTTAGGGCAGACATTATGGACTATGGTGTTAATTTAGTATTCAGACATAAGAAATATCCTTTCTGGAGTCTGCACCCTCGCAGTCCGGGCTGGCTGAAGACATCCACAGGCTCGCCGGGGTCCTCGCAGTCCGGGCTGGCTGAGGACATCCTCAGGCCTTGCAGCATCAGGCAGGTGGGTGTCATTAGGATGAGCAAGTATGTGGTAGAGAAATGGGAGAGAAAGAGAAGCAGATCGGTTCACGTGCTGTGGAAAGAGGTGCAACTGGAAGACGTGAAGGCGGTAAGCAACAGGCTGATGGGGGAGGCTGCTGACACCCGGGGCCAGCCCAGGCCAAGGGCAATGTCTGGGTCTGTGGTCCTACTGCAACCTGGATCTGTGTTGACATCCATGACCCGTGTTGCCACCCATAAGGACGCCGGGGTCTGGGCCGCCACCTGTGGCCATGTTGGTGTCGGAGGACTGTTCTCCCACCAGGGCCACGCTGCTCTGAGTGGCCTGTGCTGCCACC